>JAADXK010000952.1:0-13329 GCA_023337805.1 Globisporangium barbulae | reverse complement strand
GCTTCGGGTTGTTCCTCTTTCGTGAGCGCTCGCCAAATAATACCTTTACTTTTCGATACCTCTTTGACTATGTCGCCTTTATCATTTTATATTCCACACGTGCAATTTTCTTTTGCACTATTGAGAATGGTGAGTGTATCTATAATACTTTTCATTAATTTTTTTACACTATTTCGAGGGCGACTGTACAGTATAATAGAAAACTCTTAACCCTTTCGCAAGCATTCGTACTTTATGAATGGGTACGGTACTGCTTTTATTCGAGATTAAACCTGCTCTTGATATTATGTTAAAAAGACAACCAATCAGTTTGCCTGAACTGCAAAATTAATACTTGTTTCTGACTCCAAAACATCGTGTTGAAGAAGTTTTTTGTAAAAGTGTAAATTTTACATGTTTGATGGGGTAATTTCGTAACGTGTTTTGAGGACAGGCCTCGAACATGTAAAATTTATACGTCGGTTCGCAAAAAGGATAAATCTGTAATACTGCATATACTGCTCATTTGATTCTATTTAATAGGTTTGATGACGCCAATTCTAGCGCTTCGCCATTTTGCGTCATTTCAGCAGTCAGAGGCTGCTGGCTCTTTCACATATGCAGCTGCTCTGAATTCTTGACAGCTGGCCAAGGCAGCTGGCGAAAACGCATACAGCGATCGCGTGAGTCCGTAAATACAAACTCCCAATCAAACTGACCAGCCGGGCTGCGCGACCAGAAAAAGGTCCGAAGCGGGACAGTCCTGTCCGATTGCGGGTGTGCAGATGAATGAGCGACAGTCGAGATTTCTCATAATAGCCGCCGATTATTGGATGGTGAACGTGCAATTGCAGTGGGCGTATGAGCAGCGCACGGACGCCACAACGACAGTCGCGTCATGAGAGTCTGTCCAAAAAAGGCAAATCGCTCATTTGATGATCACTCACTATCCCGCGCCGACTCGCGTCCACAAGCGCAAAGAAGTTGACTGTGTGGCCTGGCGTGCGACATGTTCCCTTTTCACCCGGAGCGTAAACTGGATGGGGAGCAGCTTGCGCGTGACGCTTCGCATTCACTCACTCGCGACCTGTCTCCAGTCCGAACGGTTCTCACACCAGGAGCTCTTGCATGAGTCAATGGATCAACGACAACTCCAGCAGCGGATAAATTACAGCGGTGGCGTATTAAATGAGGCCCGCCTCGCTTGTCACTAGCCCCAACGTCCTATAGTATCGCTTCCTATCTACTCGAGTGCCTGAGCATTGCCCACATCGCCGTTGCAGTGCTCGGCGCACAAGTTGCCGTTGCGCTCGTACGCGGGCTTCTGGCAGCCATCCACGAGGCAGCGCTTGCCGCCGCCGTGCGCCCAGCAGAGTCCGTGGGAGACCGCAATCTTGGAGCAGCTCGCATGCTTGCAGCGCGTGCCGCCGCCGTGCGACCAGCAGATGCCGCGCGACTTGGCGCGCTTCGTGCAGCCCTCGATCGTGCAGCGCGTGTAGCCGCCGTGCTTCCAGCACAGCCCGCGGTTCTGGGCCCTGCAGTTGCATTCTTCCACGGAGCACCGCTTGCCGCCCTATAAGTAACACATCAAAATGACACAAGCGCGCGTTAGAATGTGAATGGCCGCAGCAAGATAAGTAGATACAGACGCGCTTACACCGTGTCGGATGCAGAGGCCGCGGTCCACGACGTACTTCTCGCAGCCGTCGGTCTTACAGATGCGCGCCTTCCGCTTCTTCTTGGGCTGCGCACCCTGTGTCTGCGTCTGCTGCTGAGACGACGAGTCGTCCAGGCCGCTTTCGCTCCCGTTCGTGCTTATGGGGCTCGCGGTCGCTGGTACATACGCTGCTGGACGTGGTCGCACTCGCGCAAGTGGTGCTGCGGCAGCGAGCGACGGCAGCGAACGGAATGGCGTGGCGGCCCGTGCATCCATCGACGGGTTGAGCAGCGACAAGATGGAGACCGGCGGCTGGAGCTGGGTGGGGTGCAATGGAAGCGGTGCGCTCTGTTGTGGCTGTTGCTGTTGTTGCTGGTACTGCTGTTGCTGCTGTAGTTGATATTGGTACTGTTGTTGTTGTTGTTGTTGCTGTGGCGTGTACTGCTGCTGCTGCGCGTACTGGCGGTCACCGTTGAGCGAGCCAAGGAGACTTGGGAGCGACGGCAGGGTCGCTTGCGCCTGCTGATGCTGGAACATGGGCTCCTGCTTGATAAGATACGAGTGGACGCTCGGAAGCATGGGGGGAGGCGGCGCCATGCGAGCGAACTTGTGCATCTATTTATAGCTTGTGTGCAGATCCGGAGCAAGGGGGAAGTGAGACTGACCGCGACTGACTGGTGGGCGCCTGCTTGTTTGCTTGCTAGACTGACTGATGACGGGCTCGCGCGCGCACAGGTTGCGTCGACTGGAGAACAGCACTCGGGATTTGATTTGGCTCTGCGCCCGTAATCTCCCGACGACCGTCATTGCGCGAGAGAAAAGCCGACTGTAGTACGGTCCACGCACTCCCCTAGTCGCGCTGGGGTAAATTTCCAACAACAGACAATGGCCAGTCGAATCAATGTTTCTTCCCTTTCGAAGCGCCAGACAAAGCAAGAACAACAAACAAGCAAAGCAGCACATCTGCGCTGGATTGGTTGCATCTTGTATGAGAAAATGAGCAGCCTTTGTGACTGCACTTCTACTGGGAAAGCCGCGCACGGATAGGTCGGGACAGGAAACAGAAGAGCAACCGTGCAAGCAAGTTCGGCGCCACGGCAACAGTCAGTCAGGACAGGTCAGTAGCACCACCAAGACTCGCAGCTTACCCATCATCTGGCATTTCACTGGTATGCTTCTCACGTTTCTTGTTTGTGTGTGCAATCCGCCATTTCATTTGTCCTCATTTAGCAATGTTGACGACACCGCACTTGCGCCAAGCAAGCTGAGATTTGTAAGTTCCCAAATAAGAGGAGACCCACCGCGAAATTTCAGTAGAAGACCTGACTGGAGGAAATAGGGCAGCGGATTTGCAAATCCTACCCGCTAATCATGTTGTTAGCACAATCACCCACGCTCGTCATTAGCAAGCCCATACAAACAACAAGTTGGTTTCCGAGATTCAAGGACCGCGCGTCACGATGTGCCGCCTGGTTTGTGAACGCACTTGCACCCAAAAAGCTCGGCCGCATCCCGCGATTCACAAGACGACAAGAACAAGCGAGTGAGTGAGCCGGAGCGAAGACGGTGAATCACTGAGCGAGCGAGTCAGCGGCCGACAGGCGCGCGGCCCCTCTGACGGATCAGAAGTTGACCAACTGGATTCCCTCGCGGTCAGTCGCATCCAAAGAGCAAATTATTTGGCGCTTTGCTGTGCGAACTGGATTGGACGTTGGTGGGATTGGACTTCGCGATTCCAAATCGTCCGATCCCACTAAACTTTCTATAGCACTTGAAAGCCAAAAGAGAGCATTGCGCAAATCGCGCTTTCTCTATCGTTTGAGAGATTAAAGGCGATGATGAGAGAAACATCCACTCAGGTGTCCGCGAGTTTAAACTTCACGTGCTCTTCGTGTATTTGCAGCGGACACCGCGTCTGCTCCAGCTCCACATAACACTTAAATATCTTGTGTGATGTTGTACAGATTTTGCATCTCAAACACAAAAGATTCTGGATATTTTCTTAAAATTCTCTAGCTTTTAAAAACGCTGAAGCTCCAGCTCTGATTGCCAGCCTGGCACTTGTCTTGCGCGCCAGCGAGCGTCTGTCGACACGAACTGCCAATGACGAGTCTCTTCAGCTGTTATTGCTGCTGCCGAGTGGTGGTGCCGCACGTCACATGAACGATTCATCAACCAATCCTGCTTTGCACAACTTGCGCGTGCAACTTTGCTGAACGAGAGTGGCCATCCGCACGATCAAGCAAATCAGCGGACCGCGCAGAAGAGCAGCTCGTTTATCCTAATTGCACTCAGAAAACATGCTGCATACGCACACAACGCAACAACAAAACAATCAGCCTCTGCACACGCTTCGAGCAAAATACTTGAAAACGCTTGAAGCGTCGCTCTTGCATCTTCACCTCGCATTCGCATTTCAAAGCAAACAAATTAAGTATGGAGGGTGAACACGCGCCGAAACTCAGGCGCATACTAACGGAGAACGAGATTGATGCGGTTGAGGCGATGGTTGTGCGCCAGCGTCTCCTCATTGCGGAGGCAGCTAATCGTGTTAGCTTTTCTCGTCCTGCTGTATCACGGCAACTTCAAAGCCGTAGAATGCTTCGGGCTTAGACCGGCGCAATCATTGATATAGACCGCCACCCGCAGCACCAACCACAGCAGCTTGCTCCCAACGACCTCCAGCCGCAGCAGCACCATCGCCACAAGCACCAGCTCCATCAGCTCACGCACCAACAACAACAAGGCCGATTTCTGCTGCATCTGCTATCGTTTGAAGGCCAGCGTATGCATCAGGAGCAGCAATTTTGGGCTCGCCGACGGGAGCAGCATCTCCAGAACGTGTTGCGACAGCACGTGATTATGCAGCAATGTGTGGTCCTTGCTCGAAAGGAGCGAAGACGTGCGACCGAGTGTGACGCCTTCAGGCTCAGAGCGAGTGACCAAGAGCTCAAGATAACCCAGAGGCAGCGTGAGGAGGCTGAGTTATTGCCTGCTAGAAGACTGACAAATGCTCAATTACAATACCACCAGCAGTTTGTCACGCAACGATGCTATGAGAAATTAAGTTCGAACACACCACCAAAAACCTCGAGGAGGTGATTCTGCGCCAAGCCAGCCGACTCATTGAGTACCAGCGGAAGACATGAGAATTTGGCGTGAGCGAACAAGTGGTGAGGGAGGCTGGCGATATCCCTCCTCCTCTACGACCTAGAGATGGATGGGGTGAGGTTCTCCGGTTTCCTGACCTGGCCTGCCGCAGGCGTCAGCAGAACTGCCATTTGATGATGATGAAGTTGAGGTATATTAAGGTACGCGAGCGACCTACAATATCCGTCCGGCGCACGCAGAACTGCCATTGCAGGAAAGATCACTCTGCAATCCTCGTTTGAGGCTCTACTCAGATACTTCAAAAACACCAGAACCAGCTTGGACATATGTATGCATATCATTACGTGTCCAGAGGTGAGTTCCTGATCATCTGATGCTGATATGAGACTCACAATCATCAACCATTCTGATCGTGTTGTTTTTTCTGTTCAGATTTACCAAGTTCTGGTAGAAGTGCACGCGCGGATTGATGCACGCCTTCAAGTCATTACGACCAGCGCTACGGCCGGAACTAGATAGAACAAGGTGGCGCAACTTTTCCAAGAGTGTGTCGACGCCGAGTCACGAACTTGCCTCGTTACGATGAGACGTACGTCCTAGTTAGGACCCTTTACCAGAGCTCCTCATTTCCAATGGAGAGCTCTGAGTGCAGCAGCTGTTGTGTGTGTGACGTTTCAACTTGAAGTGCGTGTTCAAGATCCGCTCGCGACCAATCCGAGACGCGTTTTAAAAATGAGACGGGTCAAGAAAATCAGTTTGGAAATGCGTCGCGTTTGGCATCATCGCCACCTGCAGAACAAACGTGACGCCAATGTACGCTCGAAGCCAAGACCGACGAGTTGCTCTGTACCTCACATGCAAGATTGTGGCTGTATTAATGAGTACGAAGTATGAACGATAAGATACGGATCTGAGCTGTGAGCACGCGCTAAAAGCAGCGCTTACTTACGGAGTCGCGGCTGGGCCAAAGAACGCACCGACCGGATGATACTCGTCGTGCTTGGCTAAAGTCGGACTCGAGCCGTTTTCTTGGCCCGAGGACTCGTTCGAAGTCGAGCGCCCATTTAGGTGATGGCCCTGGTGCTCCAATGAAGTCGGGTTCGATCCGACTGGTTGGCTCTGGTCGTTCGACAAAGTTGAGTACTCGCTCTCATACTGGTCGCGGATCAGGCGCTCACTCGTCGATGTCAGATACGAATCAGCCGATTGGTTCTGGTGCTCACTCGTCGAAGTCGGGGGCTTACCTACTGAGTGCTGGTCGCGGTGCTCTACCGAAGTCGCAGAATCAGCGAAGGACACACTGTGCGAAGTCTCCGAGTGGTTCTCCGGTCCAAGTTCCGAGATCGAAGCGGCCGCGACACTGGCCATTGCGATCTCGGTCGGCAGGCCAGAGTGCATGCAATGATCTACCAGGAAGGCGTCACGGGTGATCAGACCGCTCCTCTGAACCTCAATAAGCTTCTTGATGTTGCCTTCTGCGTAGTTGGTGCCGATGTTGAGACACGCGATCACGAACTCCACCTGCACGCTCTCTGTTTCCGCATTAAAGTGCTTGGGCTTCTCCAATTCCTTGTGAGCAACTCGCACGTCAAACTCAAAGTTCGTGTTGCCGAACTCTACAGTCATCGTCTGACCGCTCAGCTCCGAAATGGGTTCGCGTGCAAGGTCGGACTCAAAGAGATACAGCTTCTTGATCTTGTCGTTGAAGACCACGTAAACGTCCTTGCCGTCGGTGATGCTCCCCAGCACACCGGCCTTGCGCTTCAACGGGAGTGCGTACACAGCGCCGTCGACGACGCTCCAGACAGTTTTGGTCGTGAGGTCCGTGACGCTTGGCGCGACGGGGATGAACAGCTCGTTGTCGCGCACATAGTAGCCGGACACGATGAAGTTCTGGTGGATCACATCGTCCTTGTAGAACGTGAGGAATTTCGAGAGCACAAGCGCCTCGGCGATCTGTCGCGCACACTCGCGGGTCTCGGTCGACATTGGAGCTGCCATTGTAGTAGATGAAGGTGGCGGGGCAGCCGAAACAGTTGAGACTGGTGCAGACGCAACAACTTTGGCTGGTGTCTCCACCGGAGCGGCTTCAGTCGATTGCAGCACTTCAACAGCAGCCACAGGTGCAGCCTCAGCCACAACGGGCAGAGCAGCCTCAACTGGGAGTGACGCTGGAGTATCAATAGCAGGAGGGACGTCGCGCGCCTGGAGCCAGTGGATGATGGCGTCCACGAGCGCCTTGCCCTTGACACTGTAGACGCTCTTGATGAGCGCGGCGTGGTGGATCTGGAAGAGTTTCTGCTTGTCCTGCTTCATGCGCCTGGAAGCGCTTTGTGTCTTCCTGGAGGTCGGTGAACAGACCCGCGAAGCGCTACAGGCGCGCAAACACGCGGTCGTCGAGGTTGTTGTGCGCCATACTGAATGATGAGAGCAGGGGCGTGAAGTCGAAGGGCTTGTTGACTTGAGGTCTCGTCGGCGAATTGGATAATGGGAGCGAGTGAGACGAGAAGCAAGCGAATGGGCATCGATTCAACGTTGAAGGCTCGTCCGACGAAACACATCCTGACTTCTGCAAACGTTGAAGCTCATCACTTCAGTGTCTCCATCCGTGAAATAAATTTTCAGTCAGTCAAATTGTTTGATCTTCAGAGGCCCGCATCGTAAATTCTACGCAGACTCTGAAATTCGCAAGCAGCAGCTCAGATACTACTGAACGTGTAAACTATAGAGCTTTGCGATGGATTCTAAACAGCTCTGATGGACAGACAAGCCGCACTCATAAACAGCAAGCACACTGTTATTAGATACCACTCGATTCTTATGCATATGTGTTAGAGTTGGAACTGAAACAGACCTTAGAACACCAATCACATACATCAACGACATGCACTGTCCGTGTCTCGTGCCCATAGTCTGCAAAACATTGCCACACTTCGTTGATTACCAGGACTCAGCAAATTGTAGCTCTCCAATTTTAACTCCTGGCACAAAAAATGGTGTGGAAGACGAGCCAGCATCATCCTAGACCCGCAGATCGCATTGTTCGATGGCAAGCATCTTGCAACCACCTCCTCGTGCGGCCATCTCGCAGCGAAGGCGAGAATTTTGGATAACGCACGCACTTGAGCCGAGAGCGGGGACAAGTCGGCCTCTTCTGTCGAACAAAACCAGCGAGTCCATCCTTCTGCACGCGCAAGCGAGCCTCACACACAAGTGCCAAGGACTCATGGAGCGGTCCACACTCTGTTCTTCCGATCGCGACCACACAGACAGTGAGCTTCGTGGACGTACTCAACGGGCTTGACGGACTGGAACCGAGCCTGCGCAGCTCGAGATGACAGCGATCAAATGCGGATCCGACCGACAGCGAGGGAGATGGCTGGTCTGATAGATCAGATCACGATGCTGCACACGACACCCCGAAACGGTCCACTGGTGCTTGCGCGACCAACGAAAGCGCACAACACGCTGACCAACTCGGCAAACACAAAGTCAGCACTATACAGGAGCTCATGTGTGAGTTGTTGTACATGCACACACCACACATTCGCTTGTGTGCGCGCAAGTGAACAAAGAACAAGTGTACACGAGTGTTGCTTACCGCAAATATCGTGAAAGCGCTCATGGGCGTGTTTTGCTGTCTGTGCGCGGTTGCAAGTGCAAGTGCAAATGATCGTCCGCTCTCGCTCGCGCGCTCGCTCGACCTGAAAGAAAATAAACAAGTTAGCAACTCGCGGAGACTCACTCAAGTTGCAGTTGCGCGCGTTCAACAAGCAAACAAACAAAAAACGGGTGAATAACTGTGGCTGTTCATGGTGAGCTTTCCAACACAAACACTTTCGTTGTGGCGGATTGCTACCTCACCATCTCGCGGGAGAAATAAACGCGTCGTGTAGGTGCACAGCCAGAGAGTCAGCGCAAGCGCGAGCAACACATAGCAGCACAAGTCTTGATCAGACACCCCGCACCAGCGCTTCTCGCTGGTTTTCGGCGCGGTCGCTTGTACTTCGCGCTCGTGCGCGTTCTCTCTCGGTTCTCGCGATGCGCGAGGGCTGAAATGCAAGGTGCTTGCACTCTCTATAACAACTCGAGTGTGTGCAGAGGAGATCCATCTGAGTCTGCTGGTACAAGCCAAAAACAAGCGAAACCATACAAGATCAAAGAACCAGCCGCCAGCTGGTGCAGCATTTATTCTCTCAACGGACGTGTTTAGAGGCACACGTGTGACGCACTTCAACAGCCACATAAATTGTTCAACTTTGCAATCAATTGGTCACCGTCAGAAGCAACTTGCGCGCAACAACAAACAACAGCAAACAACTCGCGTTGCGGAAGAATGGGTGAAGAGCCTCACGCTGTCGCAATTCGCCTTGGACGTAAGCAGTGGCGCCAACGCAAGTGAGTGCGACTTGCTAGAAAAGGTTGCACCCAGACGAACGTGGGAAAGAACCAACCACAACAAATTGCAGCTTTTCATCCAATCGCAGGCAGGAACCGTGGATTGCGGATCCACCGACTTGCATGTTTGTGGAGACCGTAGGCGTGGCCCAAGTGACTGGCCACAGAGCCACACGCACGCACTTGCACGCAGGCCACACGCGGGGCGGACTGTCACGATATAAAGTGTCGTCGTGATTCTGTGATTCAGTTGGCAGTGACTGCCTCTGGGGGACGAACCCACCAGCACTCGCTCGCGCGCTAATTGTTCTGCAGAATGGACGAGGATGATGCGTCCATGGCGGACGCGCGCGACCACAACGACGACGAGCTGCGGCTGCCCCAGCCACTCAAACACGCGCTGCCGTTCATCCTCAACACGCGCAGTCAGCCGTCGCCCCACTACGCGCGGCAAGCGACCACAGCTGCAGCGTCTCTGCAGCCAGACGCGTCCGCCGTCCCACGAGTCTTTGCGGCCGCATCCGCACCATTGCCACCGCCAGCTGAAGCGGTCGCGCGACCAGGACGAGCCGAGCCGAGCCGGGACGACAAAAAGCGCGGCCGCATGTGCAAGACCGAGGGCTGCGAGAACTACATCGTGCACAAGGGACTCTGCTGCCGCCACGGGGTTCGGCTGTCGGCTCGTCCGCATTGTTAAGCTCGTGAGCCTGTTGAGCGCACTCACTGTACTTACGTCTCTCTATCTCTCAACCTGTATGCCTGTTCAGGGCGGCAAGAAGTGCTCGATCGAGGGCTGCAACACGAGCGCCAAGCACCGCGGCGTCTGCTGGAAGCACGGTGCGTCCCACCGTCCTACCTGCTCTCCGTAATCTCGGATGTGGATGGCTCAGCTTACGCGCTCTCTTCCCTCTGTCTCAATTGCTAGGCGGCTCGACCAAGTGCCGCCTGGACGGCTGTGAGCGGCGCGCCAAGGCCAAGGGTCTCTGCTGGGGCCACGGCGGTGGCACCAAGTGCGCAAGCGACGAGTGCGACAAGGTGGCGGTCTCCAACAGCTTCTGCTGGGCGCACGGCGGTGGCAAGCGCTGCATCTTCGACGGCTGCAGCAAGCCAGGCTACGAGCGCACACAGAACTTCTGCGTCAAGCACCACGCCGAGCTCCAGACCGCCACCTATTACGAGCTCTAGCTGCGTAGGAGTCCAGAGATCACGGACAGAGGACGACACGTGACGAGCCGAGAGCAGCGAGTACGGACCTTCAGACGAGACGCGGCGTCAGCAGCACCGCGTCCGCTAGAGCTCAATGAAGACGAGACGTGAGATGGCAGAGTGTAGATTGGTGTGAATAAATTAAAAGAGATGCTGCCAAGATGTGCGGAGAAGTGAAGGCCTAGAGAGAACAGGACGGAGCTGTCGATGGCTTTGAACAAGCGCTCGCGGCCTTGCGGAGAAGGAGGTGATGAAGATGGAGAGCTACGTGGGCAGAAAGAGGGGTGCGGGCTGATAACTATATTAAAGTAATGTGAACGATTGATAAATGAGATGAAGTGAAAGTGTGTGAGTTTCTTCTCGCAACTTTCGTCCTTGGGTTATCAATATAGTGATGAGCTAGAAATACGAAATTGTTTAGTTTTTGAACTGATTATTCAGTTGCGTACGGAATTCGTACATGATGTCGCATGAAACCTGATTGGCGAAAATTAATCCAGTTTCTCAGCGTGCATTTCCTCATGGAGGCATTTGCTAGCGCCGACATCAAGTTGAAGCTGGTGGCTGCGGTGGGGAACGTGGTTGAGTTTTCCGTGCCTATGGAAGGAGAACGGCAGCACACTGCTCACACATGCGTTAGCACAAAGACCCGGTCGAGTACGCATTCGCGCACGCACGACCAACACTGATGCGGCGGATGACGATGCCTCTCCATTCTCGGGTTGGACACGCATCATCATGTGGTTGAAAGGGTGTTTATCGGCTCAAGATGGTGCTCTTTGAACATCTCCCGACCGACGCTGCCTTTGGCAACGCGCTCGTGAGCGCAATCGAAGTGGACACGAAGTTGATCAAGGTGCAGTGCACGGCGACCGTGGAGTCGAGTGGCCTCCAGTGGTTGCCCAAGAGCTCACGGCCGACAAGATGCATTCGTCCTCTTCACACAGTGCCAGGTGATCCACGCCCGCCCGCGGCATCGTGTCGTCGGCGAACACACTATCAGCCAAGCTCACGTACATGGAGCACGTGACCGCGCTCGCGTAGTCCACAGTACTGCTGAGCGCTATTCCGTGCTGATCAAGGTCGCGCACAAGTTCTCGCAGATCGACTGGCAGCTGTGGTATCGCACGACATCATTGTACGAGCCGGGCTAGACCCAGTCATTATCACAAATTCATGTTGCAGATAGAGCCGTACTTTACAGTGCACGGAAAGGCATTGGTAAAGCAACTTACAATAATGGGGTTGTGAAACAAAGATTGAGCTGTCTACTGTCGCTGCTCTATCAAACGTGTCTTCTTTCGTGTCTTTGTCTGCACTGCTGGACCCAGAAGGCGAAACGCAGTCGTAATTCTGATTTGAGTTCCTCGTCACTTTCGGTTCTTCGGTGCTTTGCTCTCGATCTCCAAGTCGATCTTCATGAATAAAGTGGTGAGCTCTTCTTCTGTGTGGTTGCTCTCGATTTTCTGTGATGTTGATGCCTCGATGCGATCACACACATGTGCCATCATCGCCTTTCACACAGAACAGACCTACTCCGTCCGTCGTGAAGACAGGTCGCGTGTGTTGATCAACCTGAACGGAAGATATCCCTGGCTTTCATTGTCAAGCCACCACAACTTGAACCCCGAGAGCGTGTCAACACTCGGAAACTCAAAGTCCTCGGGCTGCATGTGCATTCCGCCTTCCCAGACATAGTACCCGCGATGTCTCTTGGTTTGCACAGCTTGTGGTTTATCTGCAGCGTGAGCTGTCAACCCAGCGTCGAGAAGCAAATCTCGGATCGTTGTCTGGATGACCTTTCTCGTGATGTTCCCGGCAGTAACACCCTTTTCTTTGATGAGCGTTGAGATCCCCGCCAAGAACACATTTGGTAACCTTTGGATGGCTTCGAGGATCTTATTTCTGTTGCTTGTACATCTCAATATACGGAGGAACACCAGAAGACCGGATTCACGAAGGCTCGTCGGTGGTAACCGTGTCTTGAGTGGTTCGAAGTAATTTGGGGTCTTTAAGCAGAGGCGTAGAGAAGAGCGTGTGGGTTTGAGGGAGATTGACGACCAGTCATGACGCATGAAACACCAAAGATGCAAGGCAAAGCTTTAAACCCTCGCGCAGGTGAGCTTCATTGTGCAGCTTCGGGAACATAACTTCTATGCCGGTATCTGAGAGGCTGTCCTTTGCATCACAGTAGTGGGAAGGAAGAAGAGAGAGCTCTGTCTTGTTTAGCGGGAGCTCAGCCACCACACGATCCAAATACTGACCGCCAGCAACATCGTAGCGCAGGTATCGGTCTTGGACGCCACCGATCGACCAACCACAGCGCAAGCAAACACTGAAAACCGACAACCCACCAGTACAACCACTGCACGCAAACGCAGCAACTCCTTTTCGAATGAAATGAGTCTCGTACTGCTTGCTGCGCGTCCCGTCCTTTTGAAGAATTATTTTAATGCTCTTGATGATGATGATGAAGTTGAGGTATATTAAGGTACGCGAGCGACCTACAATATCCGTCCGGCGCAATTTAGTCTCTGTACCGGATCTAATAAAATGCAAATCACTCTGTGCCGCGAACGACGATTCGCCGTCGATCGAGTTGTCGTGTTGCGACTGCTCGTTCTCGCATAGTCATCTGTGGGCCTGAGGATACGACCCCATCTGCTGCGAGCGACGTCTCTAGCCAGTGGTTCACGTCGCGGTTGACGTGTTCGTCCATCGCGTAAATGATGTCGCGCTGGGTCGGGGTGTGCACCTGGATTGAGGCGCATGTATCCATCGCGATGTTGGCTGCGAGGTCCGCCATCTTGTTGAACTCCCGGTAGTGGTGGGCCCAGCTGACGACCATAGTGTCGTCATCGAGCGCCCTTGCCTCGCGGTATAGTGCCGCGAGGTGTGGTTTTCTTGGTGAATGGCGCATTCGGAGCTGCGAGAGCACCATCGCGCTGTCGCCCACGACGTGCAGCGGCGTGTAGCCG
>JAADXK010000951.1:0-13335 GCA_023337805.1 Globisporangium barbulae | reverse complement strand
TCTTCATATAAAACTCCATTGTAGATAAAAACAGCGCACCAAAGCGAGTAACGGACGCTGGGAGCTGTGTGGTCTTATATCTTCTTCCGGGTGCTTGAGGCGTTATTTTCTGAAGTGACACCAAAAATGATCGGATCGCGGAAACAAGACCACCAAATGATTGGTCTTCGTTAGGCGAGTTGGAAAACGTAATTACATCTGTAAAAAATTATCTGTCTGAGTCTCGAGCGTAAAAAGCGAAGCGGTCTTATATTTCCTGTCACCACTGTACTATAGGATAATAATGGAGGTATTTTTTCAATCAAAATGTAACTTACGGTTGGTTAGCGTATTTTACGTCGTATTTTTTTGAGAGGGGCAGAATTTTTATTTACGGATGAAAGAGGGGCATCTTTTTTATTACCCCACAGCAGATTAAGACCTCCAAGCCAACGGGTATGCAGAGGTCCAAGGTTAGGAGGGACCTTTGCGAGGGACCCTGTCAAGTCGTGCTCACATCAAGTTTCGAAGCGGTGAATGATGGTCGATCGACACAGAAGATCCCACCGAAACGGATGACATAAAGTAAGACTCAATCTACGTTTCAATGCTACATTGCTAGTTCTGTACCAGGCTGAGAGTATCAATCTTGTCACCACATATCACCTTCTCCCTCCATGCTGATGTGATCTCGTTCGAAAGAAGCTAGCTACCACCTTCAGGTCCGCGACTGAAGTCTGAATGGAGTCCATCGCAGGGGCCAGCACGCGTCTAGCACGTTCTCAATAGAATGTCACCTACAGCCACCTACCGTTCTCTCTTATCCTGCTTCTTTCGCCTTGTGCGCCTCGCCAAAAGCTCATTTCAAAATTCTCTCTGCGCTGATCACGAGCATCTCATCCAGACCAGAAGCAGCCTGTATCGTCATAGGCCTCTTCTCGCACACGAAGTTCGCGCTGCTCGCCTGGGCTCTGGCACTAGTTGTCACCCAAACCGACGTGACGAGCAACGACTCCGCCTCTGCGCCCACATTGTCTCGCGGCCAAAGAGAGAGCGGTGACCGAGACGCCAGTTGAACATCTCCGTGGGCGACTCGTTCAACTTTGCCCAGTACTGCAACGGCTCGGAGTACGACTCTATCCACTCGAGCCCTAATGACGCCAAGTGCATCGACTCGAAGAAGGAGTACGTCGGCATCACGGGCTGGTTCCTCTCGGGTCAGACGGTCCTGAGCGAGTTCCGCAACATGGACTCGAACCCGAACATTGCAAAGTCCAGTTCAATAGCCACCCGTTCAAGCTCTTCGACAACGCCGAGTATCAGCGCTTCACCACCAAGGCCAAGTACTATAATGGCGACGACAAGATCGAGACCAACGAGTGGGTGGTGTACGTGGCAGACGAGGTTGGCGCGGATCGCTGGGTCGACTCGGGCACCAAGCTTGCCAACATCCCGGATGGCGACTACGTCAAGTTTGCCTTCGTGGGATCAAGAATGTCATGACTGAGTGCAACAACGGTGCCAGCGGTTACTTGAGGAACGTCGTGGTCTCGCTCGGCAAGGGCTACTGGGAGCACCACTTCGACATGCGGAACATCCCTGGGAGAACTGCGGACCAGACAATCGAGGCGTGCGGCCGGCGATTCGCAACGCCGACTACGCGTTCTACTACACAATGGACGCCATGAGCGGCGACTGGGACGCGTTCTGGTCCGAGGAGTTCCTGGGCGTCCAGTACTTCCAGGAGACGCTCGACACGGTGCCAGCGATGCAGAAGCACACGTCGCCAGAGAATCCACTCAAGGTGGGCGGCTTATCTGCTCGAATCTTTACATCCATGGCGAGCGCCAGAGTCCAGTCGCTCGTTCACGTAACGCTACAGTAATTACGCCTAGGACATGAGTGCGACGTCTAGGAAGTCGCCAGGCTGGAAGCGTAGGCTCGCGAGTGTCGTGTCCTCATCGCCGGTCTTGCGGCGGCTGCTGTTTACCCACCCGATCGTGCGCATCACGCTCTTTGTTGTCACGACAGACACCCAGGAGGAGAATGGTCTCAGCGCTAGCATAGAATACGAGCACTTATATACAAACATACCTGCCGTTGCGCGTCTGGCTGACGATCGTCATCCCCATGCGCACGCCCGCCTTCTGCGCATCGGCGTTCGAGTCCTGCACGAGATCCGCGAGCTCCTGCAGGGTCGCGTCGGGTCTGCATTCGCGCGCACATAATCACATAGAGGGCTTGCGTTAGCACATATCAGTGATTAGCATTACCAAGGCTCACATAGTCACTGTACCATGTGTAGATGTGGAGCTCATTGGCGATCGGGGTCTCATCGAGAGCCTCGTTGGTTTCTTTCCTGTCATCGCCATGTAGTCAGCCACCAGCCACTGACGATAGAGAGAGATGTAGAGCAGTCGTTGATAACTGCACGCACTTGTTGGGCGCGTCGGTGCTGCAGAAGACGCGCAGCAGGAACGGACAGTGCGTCTCGCAGTCCACGCGTTCGTTCACGGTCGCCATTTTGGCTTGTGGCTCCATTGTGTTTTGCGGAGATAAGAAATCTGTGGAGTTTTTGGATTTAAATAAATAGTTTAAGAGAAGCGCCACATTACGTGTGTAATTTGTTCTCAAAAGCGTCATACTTTATTCAATGTAAGACCCCGCAAGCGCTGGTGGCTGGCTGTGTCATTTTGCTGCGTTTGTGGTTGATTCGAGACGCGCAGATAAACAAGACGCGCGTGAACGAGCGATTGAGTGACGATGGCGGCCAAGAACACGATCCGCTTCCTCAAGACGGCGAAGATCTCCTTCTCGAGCTTCGACACGCGCGCCACGGGCGCATGGTACGCTCCCTATGCCCATGCTCATTGGCTCCGTGGCTGTCGTTATGTGTGGCGCTGACTGTGCGAAATGCGGACATGTGCGAATGGTTGTGAGCAGTGAGTTCTACCGCCAGATGACGGCCGGAAAGGTTCGTGCGCATGTCTTTCAGCTGCTGCTATTGAGTCCGTGCGAGTGGTAGACGACGAGCTACTGACGTTCTATTGCTACTGCTGTGTGTTGTGAACGTGATGCAGACGCGCGCGGTGAACCCAAAGGCGGAGGTGTCGTACACCACGACGCTCTTTGGCTCGCAGCCGACCATCAAGCTCGACTTTAGTACGTACTTCGTACATGCGTACAGCTTCTATTGATGCGCTGTCATGGCTCACGAATGTGTGTATAGTATCATCAAGCTAACGTTACGATTTTGCGCTCATGGCTGCAGTCAACGGCTCGAAGCAGACGATGGAGGTCCCAGGCAAGAACGTGCGTGAGATCTTCGACGACGTGGACTTCTACTGCTCCCAGATCGAGACCGAGTACGAGGCGCAGGGCAAGAGCATCGACTAGAGAGCGAGGGGTTCATCTCAGCTGTGCTGAGTGCACATGGCGAGATTTGACGACGAGGCGGCCGAGATGGCAAGAAGCACGAGTCGCGGAGCACGGTAATTACTTATGCTCTGCGTGCCAGGCTTGGGCTGTGTGGCTCTTCGTTCCGATCCGATGTTAGATATTAAAGAGATCGAGAAAAATACAGACAACGACATATACACACACACAAGCCACGAAAGCACACGCGTACTGGGATCGCAGTGAAACCAGGCAGCAGCAGATGCAAAGCACGATCGACGCGAAAACTCTATCTATGTGTGCTAATATTTAGGTATATCTATTGCGGGTCGATGGCCGCGATCTCGTCCTCCAGCTCCTTGGGGAAATTCGGATACGCGCCCGGCAGGTTCAGCGCCTCGGCGCGCTCCAACGAGAACTTGAGTAGGTGATCACGGCAGGTGCGGCTCGAGCCTGCCACGTTTAGCAGTCGGACACAGTGTTAGCAATCCAACTCATATCAGCTACAGCTAACGGATCTTGGCTTCTTCGCTTTCTTACCGCAGACGCGCGCGACGCGGATGCGCACTTCCTGGCTCTGGCACTCGGTCACGAACGCGAGCGACGACTCGACGAGCTTGCACTGTTCGCGCGCGCAGCGTACTACTGCGAGTCGCGTGTGCTTGTTGAAATAGACCACTGTTTGGGCAATGAGAAAGTGCATACGTTAGTCTCGAAGGCTGGCTTATATTGCTAAGCGCATGTCCATTCACACGAGTACCAAGCGCCTGTGCGCGCCCTTTCATCCATCCATCCATCCTTCAATTGCCCTAGAGCTCACCTTGGAAGGCGTACTGCAGCAAACCGACGCCGTAGTCACCGTAGTTGCGCGCGATGGAGTCCTTGATGAGCCCCGCGACGTCCTCCTTCTGCACCGCCAGCTTGCGCGCGCTCGCCGCTGGCACCAGCTCCACGACCAGGTAGCGCGTCTTCAGGCGCACCATTTTGTTTTTTTAATACTGCGATTTTGCTGCTCATTTTCATTCTAAAAAATGAAAATGACCTCCTTTTTGTCACGTTTCCATACAAAAATGATTACAAAAAGGGGCGAAACGATGGCATTCAATTTGTATCGAGATTGCTATATAAAGACCAAAAATATTTCGCCCTTTCTTTTTTTAAAAAAAAAAAAGGCGAAATGTCTTTTGGTCTTTATATAGCAATCTCGATACAAATTGAATGCCATCGTTTCGACCCTTTTTGTAATCATTTTTGTATGGAACATGTACACTCAATAGTAGCCTCTTAAAAAATTGTTTTTTTGAAATTTGAAAATACGTTGTTATCGTAGAAATTACTTTGTTATATTTTGAAAAGAAAGTGTTTAATTCTGATAGATGTGCTTTGGAAATCAATACCATTCGTTCACGCACAATTGTCAAAGCCAATGCAGCCAAGCATGAGCAGCTCCGTCGCCACCGTCTCTTCCTCCGTGGCCGTCCCGGGCCAGCGTCTCGCGTCGTACGCTGAGCTGCGTGCGGGCCACGGCACGTACGTGCGTGACGGTGCGATCTACGCGTCGATCCTGGGCGCGTGGAAGATCTCGCAAAACGAAGTGAGCGTCGAGCGCGCGGGCCGAACGGTTGGCTCCGCGCAGGTGCTGCGTCTGCGCGACCCCGTGATCTGCAAGGTGACCAAGGTGACGTCGCACCAGGTGCTGGTGGATATTATCTCGGTAAACGACATCGCGCTGCAGGAGTCGTTCCCGGGCACGATCCGCCTCGAAGACGTGCGCACGAACGACATCGACAAGCTCGTGATGGAGGACGTCTTCTCGCCAGGGATGCTCGTCAAGGCCATCGTGCTCTCGTTCGGCGACACGCGCTCGTACTTCCTTTCCACAGCAAAAGCGGGATTGGGTGTCGTGCGCGCGTCGCAGCAGCAGGAAGACGGGAGCACCGACATGGAGACCGACTAGACAGACACTTGGGTAGATCGATAGATAGATGCGTGTTGCGATCTCTTTTTCTTCTTCTTCACAACTTATTACCAAATGACACGTGCACGCCTTCTCTTGTTGCGTTACGACTCCTTTGCATATGCGGCGACGTATTTACAACACATATTGCTCGAATGGCGCATTCAACATGTCTTCAGGTCAGTCTTCGATGATCTCGAACCGCTGGAAAGGCTTTTCCACTTCATCGGCATCGTGTTCGTCCTTCTCCTGCTGCTGATCCTGAGGTGACGGGTCGTCGTCTTCATCGGACTCGGCGTCGCTTTCCTCGATGATCTCAAAGCGCTTGAACGCGATTGGCTCGCTCTTCTCTTCCTGCTGCTGAGGCTCCACCTTGACGTCGCTCTTCTTGGTAGACGTGGATGGAGCAGACATGCGGTGATCGTTGGTGTCCTGGTTGCTGTCGATCTGCACGGTCCCGTCGCTCTCTCGCCACTTGTCCTGCGTCTTCTTGAGCAGCTTCTCGATCTCCTTGCTGCCTGGTTCCAGCCGGAGCGCTTCTTCGAAATCTCCAATCGCTTCCTCGTACTTGCCTCGTCGGAAGCGCGTCATTCCGCGTCGACTCCAGCCTTTCACGTACGTCGGATCCAGTAAGATCGCACGTGTACAGTCCTGTTCCGCGGCGGCAAAGCTCTTGGTCCGCAGGTACGCCATCGCGCGGTTCGCGTACACGATGGCGTTCGTGTCATCGAACGCCATGCTGCGCGTGTAGTACAAGATCGCCTCGTCGTTCTCGTTCACCTTAAAGCACTCGTTGCCCTTTTGCTTCTCGTGTAGCGCGTATACCTCTTTCTCTTCTTTCGAGAGCTCGTCAAAGTCCACGTACGACGGCAGCGACGCGAGCTCTCGCTTGCGCTCCAACTCGCGTCGCTTCTGCTCCTCACGCTGCAGTCGCGCTTCCTGCTTACGCTGCTCCTCTTCCGCGTCGAGCTCCTCGAGCGCCTTGTCGACGTTGTACTTTTCCCAGGCGCGGAAGTCGTATGCTGGGATCGCCTGCTTTGGCTTGTGTTCGTTTGCATCTGCAGCTGTGCTTGTCGTTTGCTTGATCTCCGTGATGAGCTTTGCAGCTGATGATGGCTCGTCGGACTGCGGCTTGCCACGCACAGGTGGGAGGCGGCGGTTCAGGCTCTTGCGCTCTTGGAGCGCCTTGTGCTTGGCGTCCACTTGCTGTGTCCACGAGAGCAGCTCCTCCTTCTCGGTCGACAGCTCTTGGGGCGATGGCTCAGAGCGCATGCGGTTGATGCGATCGCGTTCGCGCTCGGGTAGGAGCGACAGGATCTTGTCCTCCGTCACGCGCTCCAGGTGCGGGTACCGGCCTTCCTTACCCGACCGCAGCATTGCGAGAATGCCCTTGAGCTCGTCGATATCTGTGCATTTTTCGACGTACGCGTAGTCGAGCATCTCGACGTCGATACGCTTCTTCTTGCGGCTGTGCAGCGAGAAGAAGTCGATTTCGTGGGTCGCGTTCGCCGCTCCTCCGGCTATGCGCGCGCCGGTCATGCTGTCAGTGGATACGCTTAGCTATTGCTTGGCTCGATGGGGTTCCAGAACTGCCTGCGTGTCTGAACAGCTCCATTGAAGCATGGGCTCTCTGTGAGTCGGATCTTGAAAGGACGCGGTTCCGCGAAGAGTCACGGTCCATGCATGAGGACCGCCGGCATACTTCCCCTCGTTTTAATGACTATATTACCGCTTAAGCAAGTCGAAAGCTAACTGTCACCTTTATCTTATGACAATTGATAGAAGAAGTCTGTAAGGCGAGGTGTGTCACTTTTCCGAGGTTGAAGTTGTCTCGCTTGCAAAGCCCGCACTCCGTTGCGGTTTCCGCTTTCCTTGTGAAAACCCAGGCAGCTACAAATAGAAAAGCCCTGCTCCAAGAAAGACGAGGAGCGCAGAGCACTTGGCTAATTTCGATCTGCTTCCTGATCCTGCTGCTGATGGAGACAGCGGAGCGAGAGCACGTGGGCGAGGCCGCGAGAGAAGAAGGCAAAGCACCGACAGCACTAGGAGTAACAGCATTCGAGTCAAAAGCAGACGCGAGAATGACAGGAGAAACTGAAGGAGTCGTAGCGCCTGTTATGTCTGCATCGACGTTGTCGCCTTCGCCGGTGCGATCTGTTTACGACCACGCAAGTGAGAGCGAGGGCGGTGGGAGAGCGCGTCAATCGATCGTGAACGACGACGGCATGCTCATGTCTGATGAAGATGTAAGTCTGTGTAGATGAGTCACAGTTCTGTATAATGCAACTTTAAACACTAACTGCTGCAAGTTGGTCCCACTGCAGTTCTTTGACGCTCATGAGGATCTAGATGCAGAGGTGAGCCGACATACCGGCAGCGCAGAGAGTGCAGCAGAGGTGACAGCTCAAGATCAAAGTGAGCCAGCGGTGCCTACCGCAGAATTTTGTGAGGGGAAAGACGCCGACGGCATCGACGGCGAAGCGGGGGAGAACAAGTACTTTGTGAAAAACAAGGACACTGGTGAAGTGTACGACATCCGGGACCTTTCGAAGCTCCCGTCTGACACGTACTCGATTTTCCCAAACGACTTCCTGCCTCCTCAAGAAGTAGAGGTGAGAAAAGAGCTGGATTCCCTGCCGTTGCGTTCATGCACGCATCCCACTCATCCACGGTGCGTCTATTAGGGTAAGAGAACCAAGACTCGTCGCCCGTCGTTGACCAAACTGCGTCTCAAGTTCCCGATGAAAGGAAAAGCGAAGGAGTCAGCGAAGAGAAATCACGTCCAGGTATTTTCTCACGTATCATCATTATCTCAAGCGTATAAAATGCCTAATGAGTTTGTTTACACTCACTTGCCAGGTGTTCGCATCGAAGAAGGACAAACGGGAGTTTGACGAGCTTGCTCTCGCACAGACGTTGTCGCGCCATAACGGCACTATTTGGACGATGAAGTTCAGTCACGATGGTGCGCGATTAGTTTCAGGTGGTCAAGACGCGATCCTGCGAGTCTGGAAAGTGAGGCTGAGCTCGAACGAGGACAAGACTCAACGAGAGACAGATGAGAAGCAGATCCTCGAGGCGGAACCGGAGCAATCATACCAGGTTTGTTTCTTGTACTAGGAATCTGATGTCGCCGGGCAAGATCCTAACTTCTTGCTATGTGGAATGCTAGGGTCACACAATGCCGATCGTCGATGTCTCGTGGAGTCGCAGCAATTTCATCCTGTCAGCTTCCATGGACAAGGTACAGGTCTTACTTGCTAGTACTTATTTTGCTTATCGATCACGATGTCGTACCACAAGCTCACATATTTCGGTAAATCGCTGGGCAGACTGTTCGATTGTGGCACATTTCCCGCGAAGACTGCTTGCACGTGTTCCAGCATCCAGACAGTGTCCCAGCAGTCGATTTTCACCCGAAGGTACGTGTCTTTCTTTGCCTGGACGATTGTGTAATTAGTTGGCATCTGACCTCACGTTCTGAACAATGAGCAGGAGGATCGCTATTTTCTCTCTGGATGCTTTGACAACAAAGCCCGAGTATGGGACATCCCAGACGGTTGCGTCGTCTCGTACGTGCAAACGCCAGTGATGATCACAGCTGCAAGCTTCAACCCGAGCGGCACGAGAGCCATCGTGGGGCTTCTGAATGGGCAGTGCATCTTCTATCAAGTCAACTCGCACCAGCAAATGAACTACTACACCCAGATTGAGTGTCGGAATAGCCGGGGACCGATGAAAAAAGGACGCAAGGTCACAGGCATCGAGTTCGATCCGGAGGGCAAGAACTTCATGGTCAGCACGAACGACTCGCGCATGCGGCTCTTTTCGGTCGACAACTACTCCCGAGTGTGCAAGTACAAGGGCCTCGTGAACGATCACCTACAGATCAAAGGGCGATTCAGGTGAGTGAATGTTTTGTGATATCTAGCAACACTGTCGAAGCGCGTCGGGCTGATTTCCAATCTCTTTTTGCCCTGTAGCCAAGACGGAGACCACGTGATCTGTGGCTCGGAGAACGGATCTGTCTACGTGTGGAACAAAGCATGGTGCGTTGATCTTTGCATTGGATATTGCAAACTAACTCTATAGAGTGGCTACTTACCGTCGTCTTTGCCCATGACGAACCACAGCAAGCAAGATCGAAATGCGTCGTACGAGCACTTCTGTGGTGAGTCTTGCTGCCCACTTCATGCGTCGTTTGACTTCAGTATCGTGAGCTAACCGTTTCGGCGCGTCTCATGCCATTCGAACACTTACTTGCAGCTGCTGAGCCACCAAACGGAATCGTGACGGTGGCGCTCTTCGCACCCGCGAGCACGTTCGCGATGGTCAAGTCCAAACTCGAAGCGAGTGACGACATCCACACGAACGCGTGCATAGGCTTGATCGTCACGGCCAGCTACGACGGATGCATCAAGTTCTTCGAGCGCTCAGTGAAAGGCTCCTAGACACAAGACAAACTCCCATCAACAAAGACTCTCACATAATAAAGACATACACACAGTTAAGCTCAGCATATGTCATCGTCTCCGTCGTACTGACTGGATGGTATCGCTTGCCGAAGCATCCGATTGATGAACGTCTTACTTGACCAGGCAAATTAAGAATCGCAACAAGGCACGGAATGCATTTTCAAATCTGCGGTGCGTTCGGATTAATAAATCGTCTAAATACTCGTCGTCTTCTCTGCTAGTTGGTTCGTGCTGCCCAGTGCGCAATTTGATGATGATGATCGCACAAACGCGGCGGGGGAGGAAAATGAATCCAAGTCTCTATCGTCTCACACGCGAGCTCCTCACTGGTGCTGCTTGCCGATCGCATAAATTAGGTCGCGGACGTAGCTCTCGATCTTCGTCTGCGTGGCTTCGACGGCCTCCAGGACCTCCTCGTGGGAAGGCGCGATGCCTTCCTCACCCGGGAAGATCACCTTGTTCGTGATGAGCGACAGCCCGAGCACCTTCAGGCCGCAGTGCACCGCGACGATCACCTCCGGCACAGTGCTCATACCGACGGCGTCACCGCCCACTAGACGCAGCAGCTTGCACTCAGTCGGAGTCTCGTACGTCGGGCCCGAGACGAAGCAGTACACGCCGTTCTTGCGCAGCTTATGGGTCAGCGAGAGCTTGTCCGCGACCTTGTGCGCGAGCGCCTGCAGACCCTTGTCGTAGCAGTTGACGAGCGGCGTGAAGCGCTCGCCGAAGCGTGAGTCATTCGGTCCGACGAGCGGGTGCTTGCCGGCGAGGCCGGGCATGTTCAGGTGGTCGTTCATGATCATCATGTCGCCCACGTTGTACTCCGGGTTGAGCCCACCGGCGGCATTCGTCACGAGCAGGTACTTGATGCCGAGCAGGTACATGACGCGGATGGGCAGCGCGGTCTCCTTGATGTCGTAGCCCTCGTAGCTATGGAAGCGGCCGCGCATGCAGACAACCTGGATGCCATCGAGCTGGCCAAACACGAGTTCGCCGGCGTGGCCCTCGACCGTCGACTTTGGGAACTGCGGGATGTCTTCGTACTTGATGACCTCCGGGCTCTGGAGACACTTGGAGAGGCCGCCGAGGCCCGAGCCGCACACGATGCCGATCAGCGGGCGTGCGCTCGTGCGCTCCTGCAGGTATTCGTTGATGATGTCGATGCGGTCGCGAGGGGCTTGCTCGTTGAACATCTGGCCTGTGGTCGCGCGACGGTGGCTGCTGTTGTACTGCTGTAGGAGGTTCTGGTCGTGGTCGAGCTCGATCGGGAAGTAGGCCGAGTCGATGCTGTGACTGTGCTCGATGCGTCGTGTTGAGAAGTGAGCGTGTCCGTTCGGGTGTGGGTGCACTTCCACCACCGTGGCGGCGGGAACAGCTGCTGTTGCATGCACGCTGCCGCCAGCGTTGCCGTTGAGCTTGAATGTCGCGCCACCGCCGTTGGAAGCGGCAGGAGCAGCCGCCAGTTGGATATCCATCGTGCACGTGGCTGGCTGGTTTGCGCTCGTTCCTTCTGCTTTCTCTGCCTCTGCGCACAACGGGACAGAAACAGTTCTGCGTTCTTGCATGCACTGCACCACTCGGACTCTTGGCGCCTACCTCTCAAATGCTATATATATGTGCAATTGGATCAAAACAAAACGTCAGCATGAATGGAAGCCAGTTGAAGCCGTTTTACTATACTGTACCCAAGTAAAGTGCACAAATACAATTTGGAACGTCCTGGAAATTTATTACTTGTAAAAATAGATGAAGAGAATCTTTGTGCATCCGTTTCTGAATGCGAATGCGCCGCCAGTGAATGCGAATGCGCCGCGGTTGAACCCGCGCTGAATGCAAATCGCATGCATTCAGAAAGCGGAAACGGCTGACAGTCTCACTTGTCCCAGTACATTCGCAAGCAGATCAGATGACTCTTGCCGAAGAGCACTGAGGTAAGCACCACCTGAACACATGTGAGTTTTGTTTCGCTTGCTCAAACAAGATACAGTTGCTTTCAGACCAGTCATTATTCACCAGTCAGTCAGTTGCCCACAAGCGCCACTTGGTGCTGAGAAAATCGCTCGTGAATGGCTGGCGTCGGACCGAGTTCGTCTGCTGCTGCTGTGGATGCGTGAGTGAAGTGAATGCTTGGAACGTGTCGTCCATAGAAACGGTCGCTAGCTCGCGCTGAATGCTCGCTTGCGCATGTGAGCAAGTCGCTCATTCAGTCAGTCCAACAAGTAACTTCAACTTGTGTGTCCATAAAACAAGTTGATCTGTTCGTCCAGAAACTGAAGGAGGCCAGGTTTTGCGAGAAGTCAAACAAGACGCAGCAGCATAAGATACAAAGGCAGCAGCAGCTTGACGTGGTGCTTGTCCAGCCGTTCATGCGCCACATACGCTGGTGGCTAAAAATATTTTGGCTACTGATTTAATGGCATCCAAATGTACTGGTACGAGTGAAATCAGCAACGGGATCTTGCGTCGACGACCGGCGCGTCGACAGGCTTCAGAAAACGATTCGTCAAAAAGAAAAAATCAGCTCGCGAGGAGAGATAGAAAATCTCCAGAGGTCGTACACTTTGCTTGCTTGCGTCCTCATGGCAACACGGTTAGTGTGCTGAAAGCGCAAAGAGAAGAGGTATATTCCGAGCTTGGATCGTCAGCCTTCTTCGGTCGTCTGAAGGTGATTCAACACCTAGAGATGGGACGAAGTGAGAAAGCATTTAACAAACGCTGGTGCTGCACCAGAACACATCCGCAAGTTGGTATGCTCAAATCTCTAAAGTCTTGTCTGATGCGTGCACGCGCTCGCCACATGTGATTCTCGTAATAAGTGGAGGTCGAATTACGAAGCAAAGCCTGCATGTGTTTTGCCTTTGGCTCTGATCATGGTACCATAAGCGGTCCTGGCTGGAAGAACAGGTGGATGTTCGCGCCGAGCCGGTCCGAAACCCACGTAAGCAAGCGGATTCGTCGACCTGATTAAGTAGAGGCCTCCTGTGGAGTACCGACATTCTCCGATGGAGGTGGACCTCTATAACGGTGGGCGAAAGGATTCCCGAGCAAGAAGCATGGGTATCGGTGGCATTTGCACCTCTAGGCGCAGTGCGAGTTGAAATTTACGACACAAGTCCAAGAATTGGTTTGCAGCAAAACTCATAGCTTTCATTACAAGCAATTTTCAGAAGAACAAAAATCTCGCTTCGCGTCGCTGTTTAGTATGAGTTTGAGGGCTCCTTAGCATAGTCGACGACTGAAAGAGCAGAGGTTCTCTTGGCTGTGACGAGGGGGAACTGAAATTGCGTCATGGTGAACACAAGCAAAGTTCCACGACGGAGGCGGAGCAACGATGCAGATACAACGACAGAGTCACGCCGTGGGATTGGGTCCGAATTTCCATACTAACGGTATGGATGAATATCATCGTTTATCCGACCAGCGACATGTCTGATCTGAGCCAAAAACACCATTTTGACTCAGATTCCATATCACGTTACTTACCCTCCTCAGAAGAACAATATGCCACACAAATCAGGCAATATGAAG
>JAADXK010000950.1:0-13348 GCA_023337805.1 Globisporangium barbulae | reverse complement strand
GTGTAGAACGATGTCGACGCGGATAGCTGGATCTCATTAGACACCAGCACAACATGATGCCGAGCCGGGGACACTGAAGAAGCCGTCGAAGGCTTCGAAGAGTCATCACAATCAAATTTGACTAGGTCAGTCACTCCACCAGCCATTTGCAGGTAAGAGTGATGGTCGCATTTTAGTTTTGCGCGCCACGTCAGATCCCACAAAACGTGAGGCTGCCACAGCCAGTCACTTTGAGATTCAGCTCCATTAATGAGGGTCTCTGTGGCATTATTGCCCCTGTAACAGTGATGCTGTGTACTGTCCAGCTGTGTCAATGGAAAGCTGGTGTGTCTCGTGTAGCTCCTTGTTCAAAGAGTGTGAGTGGGGTCGTCATTGAGCATGATCGAGTGCAGTTCAATTGAATTGGTTTCATGCAGTTTTGATTCTTTGCTGTTACTTGAGAGACTGACGATATGGATACTTGCGGAGATGCTCGTTATTCGTTGCTCTCCTTCTTCTTTACATGCAGGACAGCGAGGTGGGTAGAGAGCAGCTCCGCCAGCGACCTGTTGCTGTCGCTATTTCGCATCATAACTAGGAGCTTCTCAACCGAAGTGCTCTACACGTCGTTCCCTTCAGCCATGAGCCGGTATGTATCATCTTCCAGCTCCTTCTCAGTGGTCTTGCGGTTTCTCGCACGACGCACAAAGTTGAGGACAACACCGGCGACCAGGAGCATCGAGCCGCCGACGAGCAAGTGGAGCTGGTCGCCACCAGCGAGAGCTCCGAGCTGCCGTCCACCAGTAAAGGCACCCTGCCTGACTTCGGTCGCTTCGAGAAGCACCGAAGCAGGGCTTGGTTTTGGATTGAGTGGTCGAAACGCGTTCTCAGCACCGTCTAGCACTCGCGGTGGTGGGATGTACGGTGGAGCCTGGACGCCATCGATTTTGGCGTTCTCAGTCGCATCGAGACGTCGAGGCGGTGGGATGTACGGTGGAGCCTGGACGCCATCGATTTTGGCGTTCTCAGTCGCATCGAGACGTCGAGGCGGTGGGATGTACGGTGGAGCCTGGACACCATCAATCTTGGCGTTCTCAGTCGCATCGAGACGTCGAGGCGGTGGGATGTACGGTGGAGCCTGGACGCCATCAATCTTGGCGTTCTCAGTCGCATCGAGACGTCGAGGCGGTGGAATGTACGGTGGAGCCTGGACGCCATCGATTTTGGCGTTCTCAGTCGCATCCAAGCTACGCGGAGGTGGAATGTACGGAGGAGCCTGGACACCATCAATCTTGGCATTCTCAGCAGCGTTCAAGCCTCGAGGCGGTGGGATGTACGGTGGAGCCTGGACGCCATCGATTTTGGTGTTCTCAGCGACACCCAGGCTTCGATAAGAGTCGCTCTCCTGCGTCTGGTTATCGTCACGCGTGTTGCCATTGGCATCTCCCTGGTTTTGATCCGAGTTGTATGGCGATCCCTGGGCTCCTCCACTCTGGTAATTGTCGCGATTGCTGTCTTGAGCTTCATCCTGGCCTCGCGACGGGTTGTATGGTGACACCTGGTCGCGGCCATACTGACCACTGTCCCGTTTGGTACCTTCATAGTCGTCGTGGCCTCGCGATGGGTTGTATGATGATGCTTGGCCACGGTCACGCTGGCCACCGCCATCGTACTCCTGGCTTCGCGACGGATTGTATGGCGATGCCTGAACATTGTCACGCTGGCCACCTCCACCGTACTCCTGGTTTCGCGATGGGTCGTATGGCGACGCCTGGCCTCCATCACGCAGCTTGGTGTTCTCAGTCGCATCGAGACGTCGAGGCGGTGGGATGTATGGTGGAGCTTGACCCGCACTGGTTCCGGTGCCATCGGCGCTCTCTAGCTTGCGCCACATGTCCTCCGAGCTCGGTGCTTGGATCTTCTCGCCCTCTGCATCCTCTTCAGCGCGTAACGTTCGGCGGCGGAGCGCTGCTTCCTCCAGTTCCGTTTCGTTCTCGGTGCGCGGCGCCATCGAAAGTGCCAATCTTGTTATGCTGTGGCCGAGGTCGTGCGTGTCGATGTGTGGCTGCTTGACTGGAGATTGAGAAATGAAGTGTGAGCCTTTAGCACTTCCGATGGTGTCGCAGTGAAAGCGATGATAACGAACGAGCCGCCGCCATAGGGAGCCCTATCGACTCTTCGCGAGGAGGGGGATCGCTAGTCACGTGAGCTGCCCCTTCGGAGCGCGCGTCGCTTTGGAAATCGTGAGAGCCGCTAGTTTTAAGAGCTGATCGCTTCTTAACGACTGCCTGAGTAGTCGGGAGATTGGGAGTGACTGGCAGGCAGCAGCGATCCAGTAACGACTCTGCGGCAGCAGCAGCACTGATTGAGGCACGTGAAGCGCCGCCGAGTGTGAAACACCTCATGAGGAACCAGCGACCTTCCTGATCACTTCTTCGCAGCGCGCTTTCACGGCGGCTCGCAGTCCTGGAGGATCTCTGGGTAATGCCGCCTTCAGCGGATTTCTATAATACCGATTGGCGGCGTAAAGCCAAACTAGCTGGTTGTGACTCGGAGCATCATCAGGTGGTGTGGTCAAGAGACTGAAGACCTGCTCTACATTGTTCAACTGGTGGCCTCTTTGGGCGCACGATGGTAACGGATATTCCTGAATAAGACCCGTGTTTCTATTTATTTATGTCATCTTATAATTTTCAATAACAGGCCGAGCATACTTTTTAATGTAAAATTTAAAACAAATATCGGTTTATACTGGTATATCGGTAAATGTGGTTTTAAATGAGTCTGGGCTCTATTTGGGAATACCCGTTATCTTGGAGTTTGTATGGAGAGCCCCATCCATTCCATCCATCCATCATCTGCGTTGTCCCATTGGAGCTTCGGATCAGATGCGAGAAAATTTGCTCGCACGTTTATTTCTCCACCACACGCGCGAGTGATTTGAACAGAAATCACCACTTGTTGATCAAAACAAAAGCGCAGTCATCTTTCTCCTCTTCTTTAGTCTCCTACTCTTCTTGCTCAGCACATTGAGTGCAGTCAATAAAATGGGCGACCTCGTCTCACGACACCAACCGCGCGGCGTTCAGGACCTGCGCAAAGTTGCCGATTAGCGGCTGGACGGCTCGCATTTCGTCAATGGTCATCATCTTCCCTGAGCTCATAAGAGCACGCCCGGCCATGTTGACCCAACCCTCCATCATCACTCTGTTGTCCGCTATAACAAACTTGTCATGTGTCATGAATGTACTCATTGTGTCCACGTACACGGTGACACCGGCGTTCACAAGCTTCTTTATCTGGACACCGTTTCGCAGCATGCATCTGCACGTAGTCGACCAGAACGCGTACCGTTGTGTTTGCACGTCTCGACTCCGCGATGACCTCTTGAGCAAATGGACAGAGAGTGAGCGCGTACATATGTCTAAGCTGAGCCGCGCGCTGTGAAGGAGCACGCGGATCCTGTTGACGTTCCACTGTGGTCGTGAGGCTCCTGTGAAGCTGAGCACCTCCAGATGAGTGGTGCGACCAATGCTTGTGATGAAGCACTCCACATTCAGGGGCTGATGTAATCACCACACCGCGACTCACTCTGCTTGAACTGCGATATTTTCAGACGCAGCTAAGGCGCGCACCAGTGCTTCCTCGCGTGACGCAGCCTGAGGATCCTCTTCAATGAACATCTGTACGTATCCCAGCGCCGGTGCCCCGCCGTGCCGCCTTACTCTGGAGCCCATTTGTCAGCGCCTCGACGTTGAGGCCGAGCGTCAGCGCGACGGTTTCAATTTTCCATTTCGCGGCGAAGCGGAGTAAGTACGCGCGACGTAGCGTCGGCACAGGGATGCGTACACGCGCGTTCATCCTGTGTGTGCACGTCGCGCCAAGATGCGAAGGTGGCTCTCACTCTGACCGCTGCCGCTGCAGCTGGGAATCTTTTCTTCTGAGCGTTCAAGGGACACTCGCGTCTCGCTTCAGCAGACGCGACGCCCAAACCCGACACAGGTACACACATAATACCTTGGTGCGTCAGTTTCGTCCGTATTATTTCACGACTCTGTCTGCGGTGCGAACCACTGGAGATCCTTGGTCGGCTCAGAGACCGGCAGTGGTGCTGAGCATATGCAGCTGCTTGTTGTATCTTGCTAGCAAGCAGTACCTTCATGGACACTTGAATTTGCGTTGGCTCCGCGTTGACAGGTGGCGCTCTTGGCTCGATAGCGTGTCGATGCGCATCATGAAGCTGAGCTCGCTGCTGGTTGAGTCGAGAGCTTGGAGATTGCGTAGATTCTTCATACGCGAAATCAATCATGTCGTCGTCACACAGATCTACCGTCTCACCCACGAGCAGCTCCTCATCAGAGGGGTCATCGCGCAGCAAGAAAAGCTCAAACGTGAGCTCGACGTTTTCGGTGTCGAGAATGCGTTCGAGCTCGTTGCGCAATGACTCGACGCTCGACGCGACCGATGCCACGAGGTGAGCTAGGCATGCGCAGCAGATAATGCACCAGTGAAGTTCCAGGACTTCGCTGCCAGCGACTTGGTCGTGCTGTGGTTGCACAGGATAGCGGAGGCCCGTGAGCTGCTGTCAGATTTATTGATGCCAACGGAATGTTGGGAATTCGCTGATCGGCGGAATTGATTGCCCATCGAAAGGCGTTCTTGCTGAGCCCGCCAAGACGGTGGAGAAGCTGGACGCCGCCACGAAGGGAGACACAGGAGACACATCTTCCGCTACCGACTGAACTCGGTCGGTGGCCTGCAGCGAGGTCTAGTCGTGACCCGGAGTCGGCTGCAGCTGCGGCGAGGACGAAGCTTGGGCTAGAGGCTTCGTGTCCAGGATGGAGAGGTTGAAGCGGTGATGCGTGCTGCTGCTGGCTCATGGTTGTTGTTGGAGAGTGGAGAGTTGTTGGTAGTGCTTGTTCGAGCGAGGTACTTCGAAAACTTGTTGATAAGTTGACAAGTGAGAGTCGACGAAAATGAATAATATGGAGGCGTGCAAGTGGGCTCGACTCGCACATGTCCGCATACGACCCCACGGGAAGTTCGATATATGCCGCGCCAAGATACGATAGTTTGCGGTTTTTTCGAATCAGACTGGAAACGCTCGAAGTGGAAGCCATATCAAAAGCAAGCGCAGGGACAGACGCGCAATCGCGAAAAGTCATGACCATTCGCAAGTTATCAATTCAGGCAGCTCACCTGCTGCTGTTGTTGACCTTTTTCTTCGATTTGAGCAGCGCCAGCGGTTACCAAAAATAGGATCAAAACCTTTTTGTTTCAGAATAAAGTCAGGAACCTCAAACAAAATGAACACACAAAAATCAGGCATCCACTTTATTTCGTTTAGATTCCTGAACATAATCCACAACAAACGAAATCCAGCTATATCACATATCTTTCAAAATTGATCAAATTGCAAGAACCTCTCATACTTTACAACTACCAATATGTAGCCTTTATAAATCAATATAATGTTTAAAGCAATGAGTTAATGTTTATGCATTGACGATTGCTGCGTTTGAATTGTTCATCATTCATCCCACTGTTATATGTATCCACCAAGGAAAAACTACAAACCAGTAGAGCTCCATGCTCATCATCTCTTCGGGTGACCAAAAAAATCATGCTCTTGCCATGTGCTCTTGCTGGATATGGCGGCGTCGCACCTTGGCGTTGATGAGCTTCACTTTTCAAGTTCCTCCACGCCGGACACGCACACCAGAGCGCCGCTCTTTCAGCAATCATGAAGCTCACGTCGCTCGCTCTTACGCTCTCGGGGCTCATCCTCTCCGCTGCCTCCTCAAGTTTCACTGGCGGTGTCAGCGCTGAAGGTACCACCACGCATGAGGCCAAAGCCTGGGGCTACAAGGAGAATGACGCGTCCATGTACGGCCCGTCGCAGTGGGGCGCGGCGTACCCGACGTGCGCGGGCTCGCACCAGTCGCCGATCGACCTCCCGCGACACCAGAAACGCAGCGGCACCAAGTCGCCGCTCGCGTTCTCGGGCGACTGCGAAGCGTACAAGCTCACGCACACCGAGGAGGCGTACAAGGCACTCGTGCAGGGCGGCTCGTGTGCCGTGAGCGTCAACGACGCCGCCAAGTACTCGATGCTGCAGTTGCACATGCATGCGCCGGCCGAGCACACGCTCAACGGCAAGGCCTTCGACGGCGAAGCGCACTTTGTGCACCAAAACACGGACGGCAGCGGCAAGCTCCTGGTCGTCGGGCTCTTCCTCATGAAGCAGGAGAACGCGAAAACGGACCCGTGGCTCACCGAATTCTGGGACTCGCTCGAGCACGTCAACACGACCACGACCGAATCTAACATCAAGATGTACGTACCTTCAACTCGCTTCTCTGTCTTGACACCCGAGCTTTGTCGTGTAGCTAATGGCTGTGTTTACTTTGGTGTCGTTGTCTTCTCTTGTGTATAGCGGCTCGCACTCCAAGCTACTCACGAGTGCGATGTCGAAAGGTCGCGTGTTCAACTACGCCGGTGGCCTCACGACGCCCAACTGTACCGAGATCGTCGACTGGTGGGTGCTGCGCGTGCCTCTCCACGTGGCGCCGGCGGACTTTGCCAAGTTCATGAGCCACCAGGAGAAGCTCACGGTGCTGGACAAGGGCCACGGCGCGCGACCGGTGCAGCCGCTCAATGGCCGAACCATCGCCACGTACTAGGTAGAGAGCGCCGAGTGATTGCAACTCGTCATTAATGCGCTCCATGCGCAACATGATCGAGTGAGAGTGATGACGTTAGGCGTTGAGGCTCTGAATGTGCTGGCCTCAGTGCTATGGGATGCAAACGATTTTTGATTTTTGTGAGTTGCGAAATGCAAAACGCAATGTATGTATACGAATGAAATGCACTATCACCTCGTTCTTCTTCACTTGCACACCAGACTGGTTGGTGGTCGTTCTTGGCTAATGCTTGTCATGTTTGGGTCTTCCTCGATTAGATGAATGCCGGGTCTTCATCTCATTACTGCAATCTCGACCGAGGCAGCGTGGCTGCGGGTATGATGTGACGTTGGTGCCTAAGCCATGAGCAGGTACGTCTCGTCTTCCAGCTCCTTCTCAGCAGCCTTGCGGTTTCTCGCACGACGCACGAAGTTCACGACGACACCGGCGACAAGGAGCATCGAGCCGCCGACGAGTAAGTGGAGCTGGTCGCCGCCAGTGAGCGATTCAAGCTTCTGTCCAGCACCGATGACGAGTTGCTTGGCTTCCTTTGCTTCCATGTTGAGAGCGGTGCGGACATCCCACCAAGGCTGCGCAGCAGCACCGTTGCCTTCAACCGAGTCCTTTGCTTCGAGGTTCAGAGGGCTCCGAATATTGTACCACGGCTCCTCAGCATCAGCCTTCGCTTCAAGGTTGATCGGGCTGCGAATGTTGTACCACGGCTCGTCCGATGAAGGCTCCTCCATGCCTTCCATAATCCTAAGCCTCCTCTCAGCTTCGTCTTCCGCAGTCTTGTCCTTGGCTTCGAGGTTGATTGGGCTGCGAATGTTGTACCACGGCTCGTCCGACGCAGGGTCGTCCTTGGATTCAAGGTTCGCTTGAACCGTTTGATGCACGGCGTCAGCGTTTCCATCAAGGGCGACGGCTGCCATCGTGCTGGTCGACGGAGCTTCATTCGAGGTCGACATGTGGGCGGCATCGCTCGCGACGATCTCCTCGCCATTCAACACATGCGCCTTGTCATCTGCGGCGGCTTCTTTATCGGCTCGTGGTGCCATCTCGTCGTTGCTGTCGTCGCTTGCTGATGTGCTCGCTTTTGTGGAGATCGGGAAATGTGAGCTCAATAGCAGCGCGTAGGGCCTTGCGAATGTGATCCAGCATGAAGGGGCACTTGAGGTGTGACTCCTCGGCCCCACGTCGTTTCGCGTCCTCTTGCAGCCGCAGACTTTTAGCTTACAGACACGAGTGAGAGATGGGCATCAAACCAATCTACATTGCTGGTGTTGAGAACTGCCATAAAGCGAGAAACTGATAAAATTGACAAAAATGCAAAAGGGCGGATGAGTGAAGCCGCATTGCTCCACTTACGCTCACATCTTCATCCATCCACGCCACGCCTTTGAAACTTGAAAAACATGCTTGACTGCTAATCTTCAATTTCCTTCAGCCTACCGCAAATCAAAAGGTTGACAACATTAGAGCAGTCCTCTGCACTTCGCATGCTGTCCTCAAAAGAGAGATATCCAAAACACATGAAGGTTTACCTGCGAGCTATGTCGTGCAAGATGCGAGCAGGAGTCCCAGTCGATGGTCGCTCAGCATCGTTTCCATGAGCATCTTCAAGGCGCGATTCGGGTAAAGTTGCTCTTTGACTAGTGAAGAGCGAGTGAGCGGGTCGAAATTGCCGTTCACCTCGAGGTGTCGCTCGATCATCTCTCGCTCGTACGTGTTCCCATTCGGTGTCATCACCGGGTCTTGCATCAGCTCGAGACTCAGCGGGCAGTGGAACAAATCCATCATCTGCTGAAGCGTCTTCTCGCCACTGTCCCTCCCATTCGCGCTGTTGCCGTTCGAGGCGCTGTCGTCGCACTTTGAGAGCAGCGCAGTGTACAGTTCTTGCTTCAGGATCCCGACAACCTTCATGTCCATCAGGATCGTCTGCTTTAACGCCTTCATTGACGGCAACGACGACGCAGTCGCAGCAGCTGACGCTCGATCAAATGCTTTCTCAAAAAGCTGCAGAGCTTCTTCGTGCTGTTTCTGCTTGCGCTTGCACTTGCCCATCCACAGGAGCAGCAGTGCCTCCATGTCAAGCGGCAGCCCTTGGATCTCCAGCGCGATCGATAAATACTGGCAGGCATTCTCCACTTCGTTTAGCGAGTAGAAGCACTTCCCACAACACAAGTAAGCGTTCGCGCGTCGTCGCTTTGTCTCTTGATCTTCTTCCGCGGCTCCGTCGGGCGACACAAAAAGCTGAGCCGTCGCGACTTCATGGTACAACCCAACTGCGACGCCAAACTGCTTTCGGACAAAGAAGAAATCGCCGCGCGCTGTCTGGTGCTGCATGAAGAACGGACTCGTCTGCTTGTGCTCTGTCTGGTGCTCCAAAAATGCTGCGTTCTCCTCCCAAAGATGCGCCAGGCCATGAAAAATTGCAGCCTTGTCTCCGCCGAGTGCTTCTATTGCGCTGAAGTCATCCTGAATCTTGTCGAAATGGCACATCCTCAGGTTCGCAGTCATCCTGTAGGCGAAGCACTTCACGTGCTCGGTGTGATCGGGCAAGTCTGCGAGCGCTTGCGTGAGCTTCTCGACTGCTTCTGGGTACTTCTTCACAAAAAACGCTTCAATGCCCTGCTCGATCGCTGAGAAGCTCGCTGGACACAGTCGCCACTTGCGCTCCTCAAGCCACACGAGCTCCTTGGGGCGATGTCGCGTCGTTAGCACGTGACGGCGCTCGCTGTCGTATACGTCACTGGGCGCGTACAGAAACTCCTTCTGGTACGGGTTGTACAGCGCAAACACGTCTCGATTTTCATGGTCGAGCGTGATCAATTGCCAGTGGCCCGATTCGCCCGGTGCCTCATTCTTCTTTCGCCACAGGAACACGCGGCTACGCGCATTGCCCTGGTCGTCGCGGCGGAACTTGGCGTAGTCTGCAGCGTACAAGTACTCCTGGTAGGCGACGTTCTGGATGTAAAAGCGATCTTTCTGGGCATTCGCAGGGACCAAGCGCCACTTCTCCTTGTCCTCATCGGGCGTCCACGGCTTCCTCCAGCTGAAGACGTTGCGGCGGTCGCCATCAAATGAAAAGTCGTTGTTGGGCGCATACACGAGCTCCTTGCGCTGCACGGACTCCATGATGATCTCCTGGCCCATGACGATCGCGCGGATGGTCGGACTCACCCACTCGTACCAATAGCTCTCTGCGCGCACTTTCACTGACCCCTCCAGATGACTGATGAGTTTGTGCAGGAAGAACGCCATCGGAAGCGTCGGCATGTGCACGGCATTCGGGTTTGACGGTGTGCGCAGCACTTCGTCCACGCGGTGCAAGATGACGCAGCCGTCGAGCGTCCACTGCCAGTTGGGCAGCGCCTCCAAGAAGCTCAGCAGCACCTGGATGTCGTAGAAGCCCGCCGTGTAAAAGTCGCGCAGCACGGCGTCCAGGTGAGTGAAGCGCGCGGTCGCATTCTCGAGCTGCGAGAGCTGCAGAAAGCTCAGCTTGGCGTTCTCGATGAGCTTGTCCTGCAAATACTTGCGCGTCGCGTGCAGGAAGAGCGCGTCGTCGTCCGAGACACTCGTTGGAGAGACCGAGGACGACGGAGGGCTCGGCACGACCACGGACGCAGCAGCGGTGCTGTCGCCGTTGAAGAGGGACGTGTCGGCCATCAGAGAGAGAGGTGGTCGGAAGCCTTCCTTCTTTCTCGTTTGTTCTTCAATGCGGAAATGGTCACGATGGTGCAATCGAAGATGGTCACGATTGCTGCAATAGATGGGGAGATCAAATTGCATATCGGTCAATATACCGATATTGTGGTACAGTGATGTTGTGGAGAAGTTGAATTGTAAGGAAATAATGATAAAAATATGAAAATATAAACTTTTTCGAGTGCTGCTGTTACGGATTATAGAGTGTTGGTTGCTCGTTAAAGTTGCTATTTTTTCTTGTAGAACGAAAAGAGCAAAAACTGGCGTTTTCATGGAGACTTGATCAAGTAGTGACTGTACAGTAAAAATACCGGTATCTATTGCAACGGTGTACCCATTTGCATCCAGCGCAGGTGAACTCTGGTTCACGTCACGATAGCTCGAGCCTCACGACGGCGACGCCCATGGCCTCTACACCTTAGCAACGTTCCATGCAGCTAACAACTGTAAATGCTGTCTACACCCTTTTTCTAGGATCGATTGCCAATAAGCTCGGGCCTGAGGCAGCTTTCATAAACTAAGTAGTATTCCTTGCTCAACGGCCTGAGCTACGAATGCTGTATTGGTTGCATACAAAAACCGAGGTGATGGTGAGTGAATGTGTGAGAAGTGCCGAGAAAGCAAATGCACTCAACCTGGCAATCCCTACGATAAGTATCAGTCAGACAGTCAGCAAGTTACCTCTCCTGCCAGCTACAGCCCGACTTTGGCGATCATCTCGTTGTAGAAATTCGAGTGGTCCGGGTCGATTGCGATCGCGCGCTGGTACAACTCCACGCTCTTCTGCTTGTCATCGCCCTTGCTCGTGTTTTTCTCGATCTCTCCCAGTCGCGCATACAGATCTGCGAGCGTCACGACGACCCACTTGGCCTCGGTCTCCATCTCGACGAGCTCATCCATCCACTGCACTTGGCTGCGCAGGAAGCTCACGGCGTCCTCCGGGGACGAGTTCACGAGCTCGAGCATGGACGTGAGCAGCCAGCGGTAGTAGAACCACGCGCTCTGATCGTCCGGCTCCGTGAAAACGGCCTGCTGCACGACCGCGATCTCCTCAAAGACAATGTCGGCTGACAGCGGCTCTTCCAGCGATATTGTGCGGTGGTGGAGCGCCTATTTTACAATAAGAGATCCAACTTTCCAGTAAGTACTGTCCACAGCCAAAGAGCCCCTTCATAGGAGACAAGTATATGTAGCGACGTACCGAGTAGTTGGAGAAGTTTTGCTCGATCTTGAGCGTGGAGAACGCGAGCTCGTCCTCCTGCGAGACACCAGCGAGCTTGCACACGTGACGACGGTAGTTCCAGCAGTGGAAGTTGCGCTCGTCGAGCTCCAGGAGCTTGTTGCAGAGCCCAATTTCCTTCTGCAGGTCGCCCAAGCCGCGGTCCACAATCCACTGGCGCTGGAACCACGCCGAGTAGGACTTGGGGTTGCGCTGCAGCGCGTCCTATTGCACCGTAGACGCATAGTACACATACAGACTCGCATTAGGGATCCATTCTCTATCACAAAGCAAACGATGACTACAATGGAAAACAAATACGTACGAGCGTGAGCTTGAGTTCGGTCTTGGCGAGCTCCTGCAGCTCGGCCTGCGGGTCCTGCGCGCTGGCGCTGATCGCGTCGATGATCTCGCGGCGGTAGCTCCAGACCATGTGGAACTCCGGGTTGAGCAGCAGCAGGTGGCTCGTGAGCGGCAGCACGTGCGCCTCGCGCAGCCCTTGCTTCTTGAGCGCGAGGATTTTGCCGGCCACCTCGTGGTACATGCGCACCTTGCGCAAGTCCTCCTGGCGCTCCTCGTCGGTCTTGCGCTGTTCCTTCTCGCGCTCGACGCTCTTCACGCGGCCGTGCATGGTTGTGCTGATGAAATGGTCGCGTTGATGCTCGCAACAAATGGATCCAAAGCGGAAGCTTGCGTGTGAAGAACAGACGACTGACTGTGTACCGCCTCGTACATCAAAGTGTTGTGTCGCTTGCTGTATAAAGTGTATCGTAATGTATTTCTTTAAATACTATTCCGCGCACTATTAAAATACTACTCGGTTTTTGTTGGAAATCATTAACGGTTACTATTTGGTCTGACAAAACCTATAATATTGAATAATGACATGGCAGGCGACCAACAAGGATTCCGACTCCAAGTGACTATGAACCTGCCATACCCGGGTACTGTATCCAGCTGCATTTCGCTGCTGCGTTTATATGAACGCAATTGTGCTCAAGCTGTGCGCTTCACTCCCAGTTGTATGGCCATAATGACTTTGGAAACCTGCAGCTGGTAAATCAAACATATTGTGGCCAGGGGTGTACGCTTTAGTTATATAAATTGCCGTTTACGATACGTGAATCGATGGGCATTTTGTAAGGATACTACGAGTGAGCAAGGTTGGTATGTGTGGGAAATGTTAAACGCGCATTGGCAAACAAGTTTGCCTCGTCTAAGTGTCATGCATAGACTTGAAGGGGCCACGTAACGTAAATCAAATATAGATAATTATCATAAATTGAGATCTACACCATTTGCCGGTCAAAATGCACCATTTCCAAAACAACAAGCAAAACCGAGGTTTTTTATATAATCCAAAAGGAGGTTTTATCGAGTCTTCCTATGACGGCAAACTACGGTAATCTCCTGTTCAAAACAAAATGCAAACTCATTCACCAAGCTGCATGTCTTCGCCACGCTCTGCAGCAAAGCAGGTGCGCATACAGTGTCGCTCCTCTTAGCGCACCAACCCAGGCGTAATGACATGCTGGCAGCTTGCCACTGTCTCCTTCATAATCGCAAGGCGGTGGGCAACAAATGTGTCGTACTCTCCACGCACCAACAGCTCGTCCTTTTGCACGCTCATGAAGCGTTTCATACTTGCCTTTAGAACACTCCAGCAGCCCTCAATAGGGTTAAGCATGGGGCTGTAAGGCGCGAGGCGCAGAAGCACGAGCTTGTGTTCGTTGAGAATGCCGTCGGCAACGAGGAGGTC
>JAADXK010000949.1:0-13393 GCA_023337805.1 Globisporangium barbulae | reverse complement strand
TTCTGCTACGGGGGACGCTGCGCATCGAGATGAAGCCGCTGTTCCCTCGTTGGCCCACGTTCGGCTCCGTCTCGGTCAGCTTCACGGAGACCCCAACTGTGAACTTTCATCTCAAGACGCTCTATGTGAACTGGATGGGGCGGTCAGCCTGGAAACGAGATGAAGGAGACGTTGGTCACATGCAATTTTTATTTTTTATTTTTTCACACGAAATTACACGACGATCAAATATCAACTGCACCATTTCCCCACAAGTCTGAATTTGTTTCAACCAGCCGAAAATCGAGGTTTATTAAATTAACCTCAAGTGAGGTTTAGTCGCATCGTTCCAAAACCACTAACAATAATACTCCACTGTTCCACACAATGAGCATCGCTCGCCAAGGCGCATGTCCTCGCCGCGCTCAGTTGCAAAGCATGCTCGCATACAATGCTGTTTCTCACGCCAAATGAGGTGCTATATGAGCACATGCCTGCTCAACTCTACTGCCTCTTTCATGAGAGCGAGACGATGCGTTGCAAACATGGAGAACCCTCCACGCACCAAAATTCTTTTCTCACTATCATAAACTCTCTCATCTTCGTTTTTAACACATTCCAGCACCCCTCAATGGGGTTCAGCGTCGGACTGTAAGGGCCGAGCCGTAACATTACGAGTCAGCTTGCGTTTAAAATGCCATTGGCGGCAAGTACTTCTCACACGACGCCTTCAACGCCGCTGTGTGCCGGTGCGTTGTCGGTCACGCTGACAACATTGTTGTCGGGACGGAGCTCGCGGTACCCCTCTACGTGCATGGCGGTGACGAACAAGTCGTCGATCAAGCGGCAGTTCTCCGGCTGCTGAATGGAGCCGTCGTGGGTCTCGAGTAGCGGGAGCCTGGACACAGGAGGCACGCCGCCTTGGATGTGAAGGTTTTTTGCCCTGGGAGGGAGGCAATAGCTGAACCCATCGCTCTCCTACCCTCGACCAGCCTTCAGTATGCGATAAGTACAGGTTGAAGTTTCTTTCATATTGGTACACAATCATATCACCGCGTGATATATGCGCATGCAGCTTCTGGACGAACTCCCTTCATTTCTGTTTGTCGGTGTGCTGTTCATCGTGGCCTTCTCGATGCGCAGCTTCTTGATGCTGTAAAGCATTCTCTGTAGTGCTCTGTGGACCGATGTCTTGCTGACAGCCGCGCCGAGATCGCTCTGCAGCTTGTTGCGCATGTTGATGAGTGTCAGCCGGCAGTTGTGGTCGAGGTACTCTTCTACTTGGACATTACCTCGACCAACATCTTGACTTAAATTGGCCACACCCCGTCGTCCTGCAAGATCGCTTTTCTTGCCGTCGAGTAAGGCACGCCATTTGCTGCTGTGACCCCCTTCAATTTGCGCCGCTCTTGAACGCACGAACGACGCACTGCTATCGTGTTGGTTGTGGCGTGGCCGGCGTTGGCTACTGCTGGCGCAAATTTACACGTGAATTAGCACGCTTTGTGTAGGAGCTGCGCGCGCTACTATTCAAAAGGTTTGTGTGTTTCGAATTATCTGGAACGTGGGAGGCAGAAATGTTCACGAATGGAACGCGGCCTTTTATGTACGGACGGCGCGATTTGGTGGATTTTTCTACTGCCTTTTCCACTTTGTTTGGGATCTGTTCAGACTTGATAGAGAAATGGTGTAGTTCGCCATATTTCGGCACCGACGAGCAAATGCTCGATCGGCTGCTCTCTGGCGGTGAAGACCACCTCGAGTTCATCACATCATCGGACAGTGGAGACGACTGAATACTGAACACCATTTGAAGTAGTTCAACGAGTCAGTCAACATACCAACTGGTCCGTAGACCACGACACGCTCGTGGCTCGTGCACGCCGCACTTGCTGTAGTTCATAGACCCTAGGGTACGGTCACAGACACACGCGCAGTTAGCACTCAGAAAGACAACAACACAAGCAAGTACACATCCTTACCAATAATTTCGGGTTTTCATTGACGATACACGTTTTAAGGTGCATCCGTCGCAGACCCACCCACACATCAATACCCACATAGATGAAACTTGAAATCTGGCTCGCCGAGTGCGGCATCCATTCCGAATCGGTCAGGGTACGCCCCCGATCTGAGAGGTCAGGACGTTTCCCGAGAAGTCGCAAGCGGGAGTGTACGATCAAAATCGCATTGCCAATCTAAAAATAAGGTAAAAGTAGAACAGATAAATAAGTTCAATTAGGCAGGCATATAGAGCGAATTAAACAGAGTATACTTACAAGAGGGCGGGTAATCAGGTAAACACAGATGTCCAGGGTAGCTTGATGAATTCAATAGATCGCTGATGGGGAGCAAATGATCGTGGCGATTTCAACAACCACGACCGTTGACGCAGTTGCCGTCGCGCCAGTCGACGCATAGAGGACGCGCCGGAAACCACAACGACCGTATAAATGGATCGCTGGCGACAAGTGGTCTTGTAGCTGGAAGTGGCGCCCACCGAACCGGTCTTGGAGCTGGCGCTGCTCGATCGCTCTTGTTGACAGTGGTAGTTGGGAGGGCCGGCGGAATCGCTGAACTCGAACAAGGTGCCGAACTCGAACGAGCTGTCGAACGACTCGTGCATCTAGAGCTGGACGACGCGTGCGCGCCTCTGCCCGCCGCAGCCGCTGGTTCTCTGCCCGGACAGCACGCCTTCGTGCAGCTGCCGTTACGGCCTGCGTGGCGGCTCGGTGCGCCGCTTGCTGTCGTTGAATTGATGAGAGATGGTGGCTGTACTGAGCTACGAGATCATGAACGCTTGTAGCCCCGTCACACACGGCGACGCGTCGCGCCGCCATCTCGGCTTGGGTGGAATGCGCGCCTGGCATGCGAACTGGACAGCCAGTATCAGAATGGCTGGCCTTACGCAAGCAAAACCATTTGTTCTTCTCTCCATCTTACCCTGCTGTATTGCCGTCTCAACACGTTTGAACCTCATGAATATTACTCCTCCTGTGACACACAAACAATGAGTACTGTACCACATAATATACAATATAAAGAGACTCACCTGGGTCCACACAGAGTTGCCTCTTCTTAAGCTGCTCAGCGTCAAAGCCATAGCCGTACAGGTACCACATCATCATAGCAAGTGCCGCGTCGAGGTAGCTCGCTTGAGTTGGTCGCGCTTTCGTATACAGCTTCCTACGATTGCTAAGTCTCTTTTAGTGTACGGTGGGGCTTGTTTGGCTACGCCCTCGGTAGCTCGCTTTGCGCAATGCCTGTCGAGCGTCGCAAGCATCTTTTGTAGGCGTTTTGACACAGCCTGACTTTGTTGGGAAACAGCTCTACAAGCCAATTTTTACATTGCTAAAGTACGAGATGACAGAATTCCGAGCCAAAGCCTTGCCTCACCTACCATCTTTTGTAGCTAGAGACCAGCCGAACTTGTCAAGGATGATATATAAACTCCTACTTGTTGTGTCTTCAGCAATCCGTATACGTGCTTCCGCGATAATGATGCTCTGTGTTGTCAGGAATGCCTCGAACGACTTGATCGCTGTCGACCTGCTTCCTTGTCTATTGGCGGCACTAGCGACGCAACTGACATGCTGTAAGTAGAACTCGTTATGCTGTTTGAATGCAAAGAGCGCCGTAGCCGCCGCAGCATCTACCGCGCTAGACATACCAGCTTCAACTGCCTATTCCTGCCATCCCTTGCGAAGGCGGGAAGTTCATTCTCGAGTTAAAAAGCTGATATTTTCTAAATACTGTTTTCACTTGCTTTTTGTATACAATATCAAATTCATAAATAGATTCCAACTGTATATTGTTGGAACAGTTCCAACTGTTCTGAACAGTTTTAGTGTAATTTGATTGGCTAAAACAAAATTTGTTTTATTTCTTATTGGTCATAAATGGATATACAAAGTTATTATTGGCTATTAATCGATATAATGAAATCAAGTGCATGCACAAGGTGGAATTTTTATGTTATTCCTCCATATCAAAAATGGAGGTTTCTGGATCCATCATCGCCGCTGTCCGGCGTGTCTAGGGCCATTTGATTCCTCGGACGCGCACCCCCTTCGCTTCTCGCAAACGACGGAAGGCAGGCGACCCTTTCACAGACAGGCAGGCGGACGACGAGAGAGAGCGATAGCGTGCGACAAGCGACAGGTGAGTGAAAGGCCGGGCTTGTGTGGCTGTGTGCGTGCCGCCGGTGTATGTATGTGTGTGTATGGATAATCGTTATTGTGCGTACATTTGGGCTACGTGGTGTATGTACTCGTACGACCGACACAAAGTGCTCGAGCGCGTCCAACCATGTGTGTGTCTGTGGGACTATGGCGCGATGTCTCGATTAATAGATCTCTTTGTGGGTGTGGGTGTGTGTGCGTGTGTGTGCATCATTGTAGTAGTGTATGGATGTGGCGCATGTGCCTGTCCGTAGGCCGCCTGCCGCATATTCATCCCTAGCGGCGTTTGTGATAACACATCTAACTCTCGTTTTTGATGTTTGTTGCTTCTGTAGCGCGCTGATACAACACTCACTCGCTCTTGTGACTGATCGAGCGAGCGCAACGAGAGAAAGATGAGTGCGATGAAGATGGATTTCATCTGCAAGGACTCGCCCGAGAAGGACGGGCGAGCGCCTCCTGCTGTATCGGCCGACGGTGACGCCATGTCGCCGTCGTCCGCGCGATTGACGACCCCGAACGCGGCGAAGCTGAGCGCTTTGCTGAATAGCAGTCACGACTCGGACGTCGAGATGGACGCCGAGCCCATGGAAGAGGAAGAGGCTGTGCGTGTGTCCATGGCGCCGCCAATGAATGGCTCGGAGGCGAATGGCAAGACGCTTAAGACGCAGTCGGTGACGATGGAGGAAGCGCCAGCGAATTTTACGGAGGACGAGGACATTTCTGAGAAGAACGGCGGCCTGAGCGACAATGAGGACTCGGAGGACGAGCAGGGGGAGTTCGCGGCCTGGCAGGACGTGGATCTCAACCCAGCGGTGGATCTGGTGCGTTCATTTGTAGACGACGTCTCGTGGATCTTGTGTGGGAATGCTAAGGATAGGGTGATTTGTTAATGTGCAGGTGAACAAGGTGATCCGTGAAAGTCTGGAAGCTGGCAAGACGTACAACAAATCGATCACTGCCAAGACTACACAGGTACGAACTTGCACATGATGAACCTCTGAAGTGTTTTGTCGTATCATGACTCGAACTCACTGTTCAACTCTGTGACTGGACACGTGCAGCTGATCACTGGCTGCGACAATGTGCTGCTTGAGCTGAAAAACCTGTCGGACGCGCGCGATTCGTCGCGGAAGAAAGGAGGCGCGAAGCAGGGCCAAGACTCGAGCTGCGACTGTGCCATTGCACTCGGCATGCTGCCGCTCGTAAACAAAGACGCTGTGGCGAATGCGACGAACTCAGCGCCGCAGGAGAGCGCGAAGGGCGGTTCGAGCAAGCCGTTGAACGTGGACGAGATTGCGGAAGACCACACGGACCGCGTGCTTTTCAAGATCGAAGCGTCCATTGAGCGTCTCCGTGAGCTGGCAGAGATGATCCAGGCGACCAGCATGCAGGGCGAAGCGAATCTGATCTCCAAGGTGACGCTGCAAGACGGCACGATCAAGGCCCTGGACGCTGCAATCCAGGCGGGCGCTGCGACTGCTACTGCTACTGCGATCGCACAGGAGCGAGGCCGCACGTCGTCTGCGTTTGGTCGTTTGTACACCCCGATGCAGGTGAAGAAGCTGCAAGAGTGGTACTACTCGTACCCGCGTCCGCTCACGGACGAGCTGACACTGATGCGCACGATCTTGAACTACCGACCGTATGCTAACCCGTTCCAAGTGAATGGACTCACCGTCGCGCACATCCGGGACTGGTTCAAGCGTCGTCGCCACCGTGAGCGCATGCGCTTCATCAAACTCGCGAACGAAGGAGGTCACGACCCAAGTGCTGCAGAGGAAGAGATCGATCTCCGATTAGAGCAGCGCATCGAGCACCTGCGCGCGACTGTGGACCCGAATGAGCTGGTGAAGGAGGTGGATCGCGTGCGCGCTGAGAGCCCCATGTACGACACGATGACGGCGTCTTTCGCCAACCCTAGCAATGTGAAGGCATACGTTGCGGCGTCGCATGCGGTACCGTCGTTCTCGGACAATCAGCCTTCAGCAACAACTGGTGGCAATGGCGCTAGTCGTGCAAAACGACCTCGAACACAAGACTCGGATCTGGACGACGTGATGGTTGTGAAGCCTGGCAGTCGCATCGAAGTGGCTGCTCTACAGAGTCGCATTCGTAGTCAACTCTCGCTCGCACGCACCGCCACGAGCACGAACTCGCTGCAGCAAGTGGTGGACATCATGCGATCAATGGAGGTGACGCCAGAGGTGCGCATTCAGACGGGAATCGTTGCTGATCTGAAGAAAATCCTCAAGATCTACAAGAAGCCGACGCTGTTGCGCAAGTCGACGATTGCGCTGCTAGAAAGCCTGGGCATGAGTCGTCGAGCCGCTCATGATGATGACATTGTTGAAGAAGAGGAATCTGCACCACAGCCTGATGATCTGCTGAACGACTCAGCCGACCTCGCTCCACCACCACCTCCGTCCTCACCACCCCGCGGCGACGACGACGTGGCTATGGCTCCCCCACCACCACCTCCGTCGAACCCACCGCCGCCACCGGCACCAGTCTCAAGGCGAGGGAAGCGCGAAAAGGGAAAGCGACCGATGAAGTTCTCTGTGGGTCAGGTGATGGCACTTGAGGGCTGGTTCCAGCAGAAGTACAAGCCCTCGCAGTCGGAAATGGAGGCGTTCTTGGCCGAGCTGAATGCACCGCCGCTACGGGACGAGAAGCAGCTCATTGACGTGAACATGACGCAGCTGCGACGGTGGTTCAACAAGCGACGGTGCCTTCGCCGACCACCGTTCGCACTCATGACGCAGCAAGAAGCGAGAGAGTACAGTCCCGACAAAGCGAAGACGGAGGACGTTGAGGACGCGGAGGACGACGCAAGAGATACGAACGAATCGGACGACGACTCGAATGACGACTCGAGCGACGACGACGATGACAGCAGCGACGACGAATGAAGTTCCCGGCCAGTGGGTCTGCTCAGTTAAACGAGCAAACTGACTGGCGTGGCAAATGACATTTCGGTCATCTTCAGTTTGATCCTCTCACCCCCACATCTCATTACAGCACGAGTATGACAAGAGCATTCAAGAGCCTCGGCGATAAGTACATGCAGTTTGAAGGAGAGAGAAAGTCTGTCAAGAAAGAGATCGTGCATAGCACACAGACGCAGGTTTCTCATCCCTGAGCATGGTAAGATGGTGATTATGTATGGTCTGGTTTAAACTTCCTCTGCTGGTTGCTCTTCTGGTGCAGCGGAAGCATGTTCAGTGCCTGGATCCTCAGCGGTACTGCTGCTGATGGCGATGGCGATGGCGTTCGTCTCGGTCTCTCCCACCTCCTCCTTTGCTGGTAAATCAACTGATGCAAAAGCCGGATCTAGACTGTCTTGGCCTTCGGAGACAGCATCAACAGGGACTTTGTCAGTGCCGATAACCTCGTCGACCACATGAATGGCATCTGTAGCAGAGGATTCGTCAGTCGCTGGAATCTCGTCAGCAGCAGTAACAACGTCATCACAAGGAGGCTCCTCGTGAGCAGCAGGAGCGTCGTCAGCAGGAACCTCATCACCTACAGCAGAAGGTTCTTCAACACCCGAATTATTGTCAGCAGCAACGTCTATCAGGGCCTCCGGAGGCGGCAGTCCGCTGCTGGCGTCGTACTTTGGCTGTTCGTAGTCGTACGCGTCAAAGTCGTTCAGGTCCACATCAGCGGTGGTGGTAACAGCAGGTTTGCTAGCAATCTCTGGAGTGATTTCGTCGCTCTCCTCTTGCTCAGCTGGTGGTAGTCCGGTAGCTTTGCTGGTCTCGTCTGTCGCCGCTGTTGCGACTTCATCCTCATCGCGTGCTAAAGGGAGATCGTAGCCATCATTCTATCAACGCATCGAGTGAGTGGTTGAGTGGAGGACGTCACAGCGAGATCAAGCGAAAAAATATATGAATGCAACTCACCTCATAGTCTGCATCAGCTTCGAGAACTGGAAATTCAGCCTCAGTGACCGCTTTGAGTTCTGACGCCTCGTCACTTGGTACAGGAGGACGACTCACTTCTTCAACTTTGTATTCAGCATCTGCCGCTGACACCTGCTCGTCGAAAAGTGCAGAAGACTCGACAGGTGAAGTAATATCGACAACTTTCTCTGATTCCTGCTGCGAGGCACTGAGTTCAGACTCGTGGTGCTGAGGCTCACTAGAGACGACTGGCTCCTCGCTAAGAGGTGGTGGTGATGGCGAACGATCAGCTTTTGCGTCTGCTTCAACGTGCCCAGCGTCTTGTTCCTCATCATACGTTTCCTCCACAACCGTCACTGCTGAGTCGGCATTCCGCGGCGTCTTTGATGCAAACTTCTGATCGTACTCTTGAGTATCATCAGACTGTCTCCCCGTTATTTCTTCTTCGTGTTCGATCGATGCTGCTGGTTCGGGTAGTGCTTCAATGTTCTCTTCGTGCTCTGGGGCTGCTGCTTCTTCCGCATAGGATGCTTCGTCAGTCTCAGCTCTTTCTGGTGAAGCTTCAGCCACAGTCGCTGAAGCAGCCTCAGTGTAATCTTCCTCTCCATTCACCTGAGCGACTTCTTCATCTTGCGCCTGGTACGCGGCATCAAACGCGCTCGACTCGTCACACATCAGATCAACCTCCACCGACTGGGCTTTCGCTTCCTGCATCTCAACTGGTGTATTGTTCTCTTCATCACCAGCACTCGCATCGTCACCACCAGTCTTATCATCAAGTGTTTCCTCATGAGCCGGAGAGCTCTCCTTCGTCGGGGTCACTACGCGAAAGTGCTCAAGCGCACTCTCAATCGACACATCAGAAGCCCTGCTCATGGCCGCATCACCACCGCCTCCGCCTGCAGCAAAGCGCAGCACCCACTTGGTGAACTCGGCCTTGGAGATGCTCTGCCCCGAGCTCTTGTTGAGCTCGCGGTAGGCACTGAGCGTGACGCTCTCGAGGTCGTCGTCGGATGGGACGGTGCCCACGCCCGAGAGCACGCAGAAGCCTCTCGTGGCGCAGAGGAACACGATCGTCTTTGGGAGAATTGGATGGACCTTGCGTTCGTTAGTATAGCAATGTATAGTGATGAACTGATAGAGATCTCAACGTGACAGTGTACCATCTCGTCCATCGAGAGCTGCTCAGTTGCGTCAAAGTCGAGTGCGTCAAAGACCACTAGGGGTAATAATTTCCGATAGAAAAGCAAGCCGTCAGTACTTAGCGCTATCATGCTGTACAAGATGACACGGAGCCCCATACGTACGTCCTGTTTTCTCGAGTGCCGAGCCAGGACAGACCATGCAGACGCCGCAGATGAACGCCAGCGCATTCACACTGTTCACAAAGAGCGCTGATGAGATAGAAGGCTGGTAAAGCAAGCAAGAGTCAAGAGGTGACATCCGTACGTACATGCCGTTGGTGCTGCCGAAGGCGTCGATGATGTCGATTGCCCACTCCTTGTCGCCCGAAAGGAGCTCACTCAGCGCCTGTGCGTCGAGACCGAAGTCCAGGTCTTTGTCCTTGTAGTCCTGCAGCATTCGCTTGGCGTTCTTGAGCTCCCCTTGTAAGAGCAACAACAGCATCAGCAGCACAGCAGTTAGACGGCGACGAGAGGGCATTTGTGTTGCAGTCATTCTAGTTATACGGACGCACAGGAGCTCATGCGCTGGAAGGTGGACGCTAGTGGCACTGGTGAAGACGCGCTCGAGCCCATGTTCGAAGGTGATTCTCACGCGTGCTTCGAATCTGTGAGTAAAGTTGTCTGTGGAGCCGTGCACGAAAGGTCACATATTTGCTTAAAAAAGTATTTTTAACCTGTCGGTTAAAAGGCACCTAGTGCTCCAGAAAATGACATTTTTTCTTCCAACGCTCCACATACAAATACCAAGTACAAATCGTAGGGTAAAAAATAGTCTTATATGAAACATTATATTTGTTACAAATTAATAAAATTTATTTTATTACATTTTCTTACAAATTGCAAATAAAAATAATAAAATTTCATAAATTATGAAACTAGATGGATTTTGACTTTGTGCAGACTTTTTGTGATATTTTGGTATAATGTTAGTTCATTGACCACAAAATTAATATCAAAATGACCACAGCATTCGGTTCAAGCAAAGAAGCACACAAACCATGCGCGAATACGGCTCGAGCACCTCGGAGGAGGAGGATGCCGACGCAGAGCAAGCACCGCCATCATACGAAAGTCGCCGCACTTCAGCAGCAGCACAGGCACTGCCACCAACAGTAGCAGCTAACGCACTGCATGCACATGCGGCGCTCGCCACGCAACAGCAGCTTGATCAACGACGACAGGCGGTTGCGCAAGCGCTTGCCCAGCGTGCAAATGATCCACGTCACTTCCTTCCGCACATGCAGCGCCATCGGATGACACACGGCGGGCGAGGGGTCTTTGACAGCGACAGCGATGACGACTTCGCGCCGGCTGCTGCTGCTAATCCGGATGGCGGCGACAGCAGTGTGTACGCTGCGTACAATGTGTACTACGACGAGGAGCTCGAGTCCGACAGCGGCATCCACAGCGGACGTGACGCGCCCCACTTCGCGCCACAAAACGATGACGACAGCAGCGCTGATGAGCATGACAATGAGAACGCAACGCCTGCGCAAGCAAGACCAGACAAGCGGCGAAGGCGCGCTGATACAGACGGCAACGATGACGACGGTACGAAGACGAACGTAGTGACTATTTTTTGCATTGGTCGTTGGTGATGTGGAACTGACGTGGCTCGGTGCGTATGTGTAGACTTTGAGTCGCAGCAGAGCATTCTGAAGTGGGTGCGCACCGTGCCTGGCCCGCTGCAGGACGTGATGAAGAACCAGCAGGCGACGTGTGTGGCGCTCTCTCTCGTTATTTATTGCTACCATAAGCGTTTGCGTCGCGAGCTTACTGACTGGGCTGTTGTGCTTCTGTGGCTGTGCAGATTGGACGCAGAGCACAGCGGACAGTTCGTCAGCGGTGGATCGATGGGCTCGGGTGCAATGATCTCCACGGTCTTTGACGACGGGCCCTGGGTCGACATGTGCGACTTCCTGCGCATTCCCACCACGCGTGGCAAGCTTTACGGTGCGCTTGAGTTGCTCGTTCTCTATTTAAGCGTTCCGTGGTGATCGAAATCCTCATGATCTCAATGTGGAGTCTGAATGCTGTAGGCGGCATCCGCATGAGCAGTCTGAAGCACACGCTCTCATACATACTGGAAGACGACCAATCGTCGCCAAAGATTCCACAGGTAGAGCCAGCCATAAATCGTGAAGTTTTGGTGTGCAAACCACGACCAAGCTGAAAATTGAACGCATGCTAACACTGAGTGTGTACGTGCTGGCAGCTGCTGCTCTTGATCAAGTCAATGAAGTATGTGGACGAAGAGATCATTGCGCTCTTCCATGTACGTGCAATATCTCATGCTGGGCTTGTTGCGCTTATATAGGTGTGTCAAGAAGCTAGCTAGAGTCACTCACAGTGGCGGGTGTATTTTTGTTTGAAGGACCCCGCAGGCGAGATCGAGGGCTACTTCCATCGCGACATCGTCGAGCAGCTCGGTACTGCGCTGAGCGCTGGCACGGGTGTGTTGCTGCGCCAGGTCTCCGTCTTCACACCCACAGACGCCACGTCCGTCGGTCGACGGAAGAGCTACCTGAACATCATCCCACGCAATCTCCAGCGCGTCTTCTTACCGAAAAGTCAGCTTTCGTCCTACGGCGCGACTGTGGACGCTTACAACAAGGAGCGCGCGGCACTGGTCGAGGTAGAAGACGCGAATGACGAGACTCGTACAGCTCAAGAGGCAGAAGAGCAGCGGCTTCTACAGCATGACGCGCTCCGCCATGCGTCAACGGAGCTCTCGTACCTCTCGCAGCGCCAAGTGGTGCATCGAAACCCGCCCGTGCGTCTCGATCCAAGCGAAGCAGCAGCGGCAGCAGTCGAGGGAGGCAAGGGGAAGAGTAAGAAGGCCAAGAAGAAGGACGAGAGCAGCTCGGGACTCGGCAAGTGGCAATGGAACCAACTCGCGAAGCGAAAGTTGACGGCGACTGCGAACTCAAACGCGCCGTCACGAGCAGCTGATAACAATGGTGGAGAGAACAGCAGTAGCAGTAGCGCCAACCAGCTGCTGCCGACGTCTCGCTTCACAGCTCTATTATCACGACAGATCGCAACCAAGAGGAGGTGAACTCGATGATCTTGCCCTTTTGTAGCCATTATTGGAGGGCTGTTGTATAGCCAACTGACTCGGTGATTGTTTGACTGTTATGCCAGATCCAGCGACTCGGGGCTGCCTGGGGCTGCCATCGTAACGATAGACGAAGGTGAAGATGAGGAAGTAGAGGGAAACGAGTCAGCTGAGGGAAATCGAGCGTCGTCGAGAGTTCGCTTCGCTGCGTTGCCAGTCGTGGTGGAGATTCCGGCGGCATCTGCACCGGGTTCGGCCGACGTGAGCGAGAACGATGTGGTGTTTCGGAATGAGGACTCGACGTCGCAACCTGCAGCTGTCATGCGTCAAGTGAGCTTAGCGAAGCCACCACTCTCTTCTTCATCTAAGAGAAGAGCGAACGACGAAGATGAAGAGGTCGACGAAGAGGAGGAGGACGACGACTGGTAACAGTGTGCGTGCGATACCCGGTCAACTCTTTTTAGAGAGCTAGAGGTTCGTAAGCAATTTTGAGAAATGAGATTTCTGGCTTGTTTCGCTTGATTTCTGTAGGCACAAATCGTTGTATACTTTTCCGCTTAAACGGGGCGCAGATCCACTTCAACTGCGCACAATCATCACCATCCTCCTGGGGGTACAATGGGAAAGCAGCTCGTCATTCCGCAATTTGCCGCCAACCGCACAAAGTAACCAGAGAAGAAAAGAGAGCTCCTGAAGATGGCGACCGAGTGGCTCGCGACGACCGCCGCTGGCACCAGCGACTGGCAGCAGATCTGCGCAACGCTGGCGGCGCTCTACCTCTCGTCGCGCGTGGTCGCGCAGTTGTACGCGCGCGTGACGATATCTGACGCCGAGAAGAACGCGCCGCAGATTCCGCGTCCCAAAGGCACGCTGCCGTTCCTGCGCAACACGCTGCAGGCGTTGGCGCACAATGGCGACTTCCACGACTTCTGGGCAGAGCTGAGCGAAGAGTACGACGGCAAAACGGTGCAAGTCAAGATGCTCGGCCGCCCGGAGATCATCACGGTCTCGACGCCCGAGCTCTTTGAGGACGTGCTTAAGACGCACTTTGAGAGCTTCGAGAAAGGTCCGTACCTGAGCAGCGTG
>JAADXK010000948.1:0-13396 GCA_023337805.1 Globisporangium barbulae | reverse complement strand
TTATTGGAGGAAGAACGTTCATAGACCAGCTGCTATTTTGTCCAATCAAAACGCTTGATTTTGTTCTTGTCTATCTTATTGGATAAAAACATCTGAGTGCACTAAACTGGTTGTGTGCATTAAACTGAAGGTTTACGTTACGATAATATATTGTTTTTTTTGTATATCGTACATAGTGCGATACTTCGAATTAATAAATATAAAAGGTCAAAAACTCCGAATAGTGATGACAAAGAGGATATACTCTATATATACCACATCGAAGGAAATGCCACGAGCCAACCGTGTTCTGGAAGGACATGTAATGTGATAGCAATGGTCATGATGGGAAGGCAACATGCGCATCGATATCATCCACAGTTATGTATTCATTTTCGTCTAAGGAGAGGGGGAGGATGAGCGCAGCAATGCGTCATCCGCAGTCGCTTTCTCGAGCTCTCCCTCTCTCCACATATATACAGATGGGGGAACGTGACATGTGCATTGCGTGAGCTGCTGCTGCTGCCGCGACGCCTCGATTCGTTCCTCGTGTATTGCTTTTTCTCGATTTCGCTTGTTTGTGTGTTTGTCCACGCGCACGTCCTTCAATTACTGCGACTCGGTCTTCTCACCAGCTGCAGCGGCCGCAGCTTCTGCCGCCTGCTCTCGCTCTAACGCCTCCTTCGCGCGGTAAATCTTGGACTGCAGGTAGAACGAGCCGCCCTTGGCCGGGTCGTTCGCCTCGAAATACCGCGTGAACTGCTTGGAGAACTCCTCGGGCGTCGGCTTGGCGCTCGTGGGGAAGTTGAGAATCTCGAGTGCCTGCTCCCTCGACATGACGTTCTTTCCCTTGACGGCGCTCTTGGCTGCCATCGCCGGCCCTGCGTTGCCGTTCTTGGCGTTGTGCACGGCCTGCTGGTACGCCGACACGAACGCGCGCGAGACGATGCCGGCGCTCATGACCACGACCTGCGCGATCACTCTAGCGATCGGACCCGACATCGTTCGTTGACTGTGCTGCTGGACTGCTTGAGACTGTTGCGTGTGGCAGGCGGCGGCGCTCGCTCTTGCTTTTCACTTTGGTTCGTCTGGTGCTTCTTGATCAAATGATTGACAAATGAGCGTGCGTTGCTGGTTTTTGGTTTTGAGGTTGCATTGTTGCTGTAGCTCCTTTTTGTTTCCAGCGACACAAATGGATGCGAACTTTGGCGAAGACGAAAAAGTACGTTTGACTTGAATACACTATGCTTACGATCGGAGTTCCTCAAATTGAGCTGCTCCGATCGTGCACATAGTGTATTCAAGTCACAAACTTTTGCAGTTACGCAACTCAATCTCAGTTTTCGTCGCAATAAAAAGAAGCAAATGAAAATTACAAATTCTTGGTTATAGAATGGCGACGTAACCTCCATACAAAAATGAACTAAAAGTTGTGAAATCTTGACTTGCCGTTTTGTATTGAGATCGCTATATTAAGGACCAGACAGCATTTTGCAACTATTTTTTAACAAAAAAAGTGATGAAATCTTGACTTGCGCTTATAATAGTGATCTTGATACAAAACGGCAAGCCAAGATTTCACAACTTTTAGTAATCATTTTTGTATGGAAATGTTTTGATTACTTTCGATGGTTACAACGGTTACCTTCTGTTTGTACAGTTTGTATTGTTAAAACTGATAGATAGAGTTAGGTCATACAGTCACTATTGCTTACATTCATAAATACATAATTACAGGGGACGTCTGCTATAACAACAAACATCATAGGAATAGACAGGTCACCCTATCCTTTGCCTCCACAACCTCCCCCGCCAGAGGCAACCGAGAACGACGCCGGCAGATCCGCGAGCATGATCTCCAGGTATTCACTGAGCGTGAACTTCTGCAAAAGCTGCTGTTCAGCGTCGTCCTTGAGCGCGACGAGGAGCTTGGACGCCAGGTGGTCCGTGCCCGGGAGCTTCTTGAGCTCGGCCTTAATCTCCAGTACTGTCGAAATTTCGTTGGTTGAGAGGTGTCAGCTCTGATGGGATTTGTATGCGCATTTTTTGTTTTGTTTCATTCGCGTGTGCTCGTGAGGGACGCACGCACGCACCTAAGACAGTGAAGCTCTCGTCAGTATCGCAGAGCAGGAACTGGATGAAGTGGTAGAGCTGGTTCGGCTCGAGGCCGTGCTTGTCCACCAGCGAGCGCGCGTAGCTGCTCCGGAACTCAAGCCAGTCGACGCAGCCGTCGAGGTCGTCGTCGGCCTCCCAGACCATCCACTGAGCCTCTGTCTGTGAAATTTCCAACAAATCAACAGTTTTGTGGAGAAGAAACAACTCAGAGGTGCTCTCGAAGTTCCCAGTACATACCTTGGTCGCGCTCCGGTTCATGGCCTTCATGGTCGAGAGGATGTCCCCGACGGTGATGCACCCCGGGACGTTGGTGCAACTAAGGCTGACGCGCAGGATGCCTTTCTGCAGCTCCCGGATCTCGCGACTGAGCTCCAGCACGTAGTCGTGCTTCTCTTTCTCGTGGTGAGGTGCTGTCGAAATTGTCGATATTGTTGTGCTGACGGACGCATTGTTGTTGCTGGGAGTTCGGCTCTCGGAGCCAGCAGCCCTGAGCTTGATCTTGGACCTGCTGTCAGCCGGACTGAGCAGATTGAGCTCGTCGAGCAAGTTGCTCTGGTCAAAAAGGACGGCGGCCTCGACAGACACAGCTGATATGCCTACCGCTTGAATTTCGTCACGGTCGGGCTCTCGATCGTCTGCTTCTTCGCAGAACTGGAAGCGCTTCTCGTCTGGCTCCAAGGCGCTGGCGCAGCGAAGCTTCTGGAGCTCGGCAACTTTCCGCGCGACTCGGGCCTTGCGCTCGTGCTGCCGCAGGAAGCAGAAGACGCGCAGGAGCCGCTTCTCGACCTCGGGCGCCAGTGACTGCGGTACGTCGAACGCCCGGGAGCTCTCCATTATCGCTCCCAGAGCAACGAGTGCTGGGTGAATCGGCTGCACCCATGACTGCTAGCAGAGTAACGGCTAAGGAGATATTTATAAACGCAACGACATTCGTTCACATGCAGGATGTCAAGCGGCGAAACCGCCGCCACTGACGTCCATCAAATTCTCCCATGTCACGAACGGAGAAGATGGCGCCACGGAGAATATTTGCTCTCGGCGGCATGGACGACGACGACACGCACGAACTGGCAAGAACTTTGCCGCACGTGGTGTCACCGAGAATAAGTCATCAATATCGTTTTGGGGAAGCAAAGAGCTCTTGGGCTGCACGGGTCGGTCGCATGCAAGAGAAACACGCGCGAGCGCTATTGTTACGCAGCTCGTTTTCTTTTGCGCTGACCAGGACATGACGTGTCTATCTTGTTGGCCAATCTTGGCACCAAAAGTTTTAGTCGAGTCGTCTAAAGAAAGTTCCCAAGAAGCTTAGCGAGGTAAAGACGCTAGCGATCTTGCTTTATCTGCTCTGGCAGCCGCCAGCTCAAAAGTTTGGAGCCTGGTCGGCCACGAAGCAATGTGCGATGCCACGCGCTTGGCCATTCGTATTCTTATTTTTGTGCAATTTTTGAGCATGTCGAGCCCAAGAAGCTCGTCAAATCCCCCAAAAGATTGCGATGCGCAACATTCAGGGCACTTTCGCGCCATTCCAGTTGAACGCGCTGCGAACCAGGGAAGAGGAGAAGCGTTCCCAGACGTGCCACTTTCGCTGCTGGTGTTGCTTCGTCTGTCGCCAAAACCAGTCGCGCATCCCCTTTTGGCAAGTGCCTACCCAACTTTTTCATTATTTTTGAGATTGTGAAGCCACACATATCTTTTTGCGAGATTCCAGCGGTATATGTTAGTGTCGCGCTCGAGTTGTGAGCAGCAGAGCTGTAACTGGTAAGCTAGAGTCTGGATTTTTGAATCACAAGTGAAATTGTGATTCAAGCTTGCTCGATGAGTGGCAGTTCTTTGGGTCAGGTGGTAAACGTGTGGCGTGAACATGCTGAGATTCATGATTTTTTGAAAGGAAACTTCAATTGGTTTTGATTTTTACGGTATCTTCTGAGAGTTCGTCTTCAAGGAGAAGCGTGCCATGTGTCAATATGTTTTAAACATCTCTTTTTAAAAACAATAACTTGATTTTACTATACCAAAAATGATATTAAAATACTTGAATTACACACAAACCTTTTATGATTTAAACACTCTTTTTACATACAAAAAACAACACAAATTATTTTAAACCGTCACATCTCAGATCGTTTAAAACACCTCTTCTTTGTCAAGTCAACTGTCGCGCGTGAGAGAAGAAAGACCTCTCGGCCGAGAGGAGCCATGAGGCTCGTCTGCTCTTGCTCCTGGTCGAGACGAAAGGAAGGCGCGCGCTTTTCATCATCATCTCAGCGCCAAAGACTTGCTTGTGTCTCTCTCTCTCTTTGTATGGGTGGGGTACCTACGCAGAGGGAAAAAGAAGTGTGAAAACAGCAGGAGGGAGGAGGAGGACGGGGTTCATTCACTCCCCTTGGCTCACGCTTTGCGTGGAAATCCACCACAACCAAATTCGATACAGATTGCAAACGTCAGTCATTCGACACAAGAGACACGAACAATGGGCTGGCCGCGACGACGACGACAGCAGCAGCAGCTCCGGCGGCGCGCTTCCTTGCTCGAGAGCATGCACCACCAGACCACCAAGAACGACATGATCAAGGCGCTGGTGGCCAACGACCATGTTGAAGCTGCCAAGATGAAGATGAACCAGCACCCAGCGATAGACGAGGTCGTGAAGCCCAAGACGCTAAGCGAGAGCTCGGGCTCGAAGTGGCACCACGCGCCGTCGCTCCGCAAGGCCAGCCAGCCTGCTGGACGGCGACACGGCGGGCTCCGCGAGAAGCTCTACAGCGTCGACTCGCTCGCCGAGACCGACGACGAAGAGGAGGATAACGATGATGATGAAGAGGAAACCGAGAGCGAGGAGGGCAGCGAGAACGGCGACGTGTACGCGGTTCAGCTCTGCCACGAGCCTGTGGCTTTCAAGACTGTTGCTTCACAGCACCACAAGGTTGAAAATGTCCAAGAAGTGCCCGTGGCAGTGCTCCCTCCCCCAGCTTCCAAGATACTACTGGTCAGTGAGGACGACGCGTCCACCGACGAGGAAGACGACACTGAGTACGCCAGCGACCGCAAACAACCGACGCTCTCCTCGGTTGTCACTGTGGAACAGATGCCAGCTCCGATCGAGATCGAGCCTTCAAGTATTAACAAGACGCTCGATGAGAGCAAGGTGGTCGACAGCGAGGACACGGAGAGTGAGGACGGAGACCTCTGTGACGACGAGACCTCTTCACCATCCCCCAGCAGCTGTGCACCAGCAGCTCAGGTGGACGCCGAGGTCGTCAAGGTGGACCTCTTTGGCCAGCAGCTCAACGAGAAACAACAACAGCAGCATGCACCGTTCCTGTTCCCGGCGCCGTACTTCCCGGGGGACCTGGACGAGTACGAGAGCGACATCTACGAGGCGCTGCTGCGCCGTGAGAAGCTGCACCACGTCGTGACCGACTACTTCAGCTTCCAGCCGCACGTGACGGGCGTGATGCGCGCGATGCTCATCGACTGGCTCGTCGAGGTGCACAATCACTTCAACCTGCAACCCGAGACGTTGTTCCTGACCGTGAACTACATCGACCGGTTCCTCGCCAAGGTGCCGGTCAAGCGTGAGAACTTCCAGCTTGTGGCGCTCACGGCGCTGCTCATCGCGTCCAAGTACGAGGAGGTCCACCCGGTGGACATCGAGGACCTCGTGTACATCTGCGAGCGGTCGTACACGGCGCAGCAGATCGTGGTGTTTGAGAAGGAGATGCTCCAGGCGTTCAAGTGGCAGCTTGTCGTGCCCACGGGCAGCGGCTTCCTCGAGTACTACATCGACAAGCTCAGTGTGGACCTCCAGGTCGCGCAGCTGGCCACGTTCTTCTCTGAGCAGGCGCTGCTCGACTTTTCCCTGAGCGCCAAGTACGTGCCGTCGGTCGTCGCGTCCTCGGCGCTGCTGCTTGCGCAGTGCTACGCTGCCAAGGACAAGCCTGAGCTCGCGTGGGTGCTCGAGTTCGAGGAGGTGACGGGGTACTACGCCAAGGACATTTGGTGCTGCGTGCGGGAGCTGAGCGACATGCTCGCGTCCCTGAGCTTCGATCTCGTGGCCGTGCGCACCAAGTTTCGCTCGAGCCGCTTCGGCCGCGTCGCCGACATCCCTCACGTCAACGTGAGTGGCATCACCATCGAGTGAGCTCGAGCTCGTGGAGCTCTTTTGGTTTTGCATATTTTTTAGGAGGGGAGTCTTTTGCGTGTGATTAGTGTGCCATAGTAGTTCGAGGATTTCGCTGTAAGCCATATGCATGTGTGAGAATATCGAGTGGGTTAGTTGAGACGAGAAAGAGAAGAGTTGGAAAGTAGGAGAAGAGTGTCGGCAGGATTTTGGTATAAGACACGAGACAATTTGATCAGTTTGAAGTGGAATGGGCTATGGAGTGGTGAGCCTAGGTGACAAGAGCCAAACGACTCGTACCATCCACAGGCACAGGAATCATTCAGAGCTTGGTCGTACTGATGACTGGATTTTCGTGGCAGACGCATGAGGAGCGTCCATGTGAATCGACTAAATGGCGAAGCCATGAACCAAACGATCTCCAGCCATCCAAAGGACTTATTTCTTCCTTGGATTCATTTTGGTAACTTCAAGATCCTGTTGAGGATTGCAAATCAGCCCAAGACGTGTAGATAGCAAATATGACACACATTCATTTCACTATCCGCACGTCGTTGTGACACCATCAGAAAAAACACGGCTGGAGTGATTGGTTGGCTCGCTGGCGCGCTATTCTTTTTACGAGCGACCTTCACGCAACCTTCGCGCAACTTCGACATCCATTTTCAGCACCAGCCCCAGCAAAAAAGCACCAACAAGCAGCAAGCAGCTCAGAACACCACGCCCCCAACCAAATAAGCGTCCGCGTGCCATCACCTTCCTGCGCACGCGCATACATCGCTCTCTCTCTATCACAGCACCGTATATACACACACAACTGTAAGCACCTTAAGCACACAACCCCCGGCCATGTCCTCGAACGTGTGCCCGACGTGCTCGTGCACGGAGATCGACATTGTCGACGTGAGCGGCGAGGCCGTGTGCGTGAACTGCGGCACGATCCTCGAGGAGAACAACATCGTGTCGTCGATCGAGTTCCACGAGTCCGGTGGCGGCGCGCACTCAGTCGTGGGTCAGTTCGTTTCCTCGACGTCGTCCAAGTCCTACGGCAACATCGGCACGAGCGGCCGCAACTACGGCATGGAGTCGCGCGCCAACACGCTCGCGAACGGCAAGAAAAAGATCCGCCAGATCGCCGGCATGCTGCGGCTCGGTGACCACTATGTCGACTCGGCATTCCGACTGTTTGCGCTCGCGCTGCAACGCAACTTCACGCACGGCCGCAAGGCGCAGACCGTGATCGCCGCGTGTCTCTACATTGTCTGTCGCCGCGAGCGCTCGCCGCACCTGCTCATTGACTTTTCCGACAAGCTCCAGATCAACGTGTACGTGCTCGGCGGCGTGTTCCTCAAGTTCTGCAAACTGCTGCAGATCCACCTGCCACTCATCGACCCGTCGCTCTACATCCACCGCTTCGCGTCGCAGCTCAACTTTGCCGGCAAGACGCACAGCATCGCGACCACGGCGCTGCGCCTCGTGGCCACTATGAAGCGCGACTGGATCGAGACGGGGCGTCGGCCCTCGGGCATCTGTGGCGCCGCACTGCTGATCGCGGCGCGCTCACAGTCCGTCATGTGTTCTCTGCACGACGTCATGGATGTCGTCAATATCGGCGAGCGCACGCTTAAGCAGCGGCTGTACGAGTTCTCGCTCACGCCAACCGCGCAGCTCACGTACGACCAAGTGGGCAAGCTCGAGATGTCGCGCGTCGAGTGCGATCCGCCGAGTTTCCAGCGCCACCGCGAGAAGGAGGTGATGGAGATGCTGCTGCTCGAGTCCGAGCGGTTACCACTGGAGAATGGACGCAAGCGCGCTCGTAAAGCTGAAGATGAGGACGAGGATGATGAAGAAAACGAGGAAGCGGATAGTCTGAGCGACTCGGATGAGCTGGACAGCAAGACGAAGAAGATGAAGGACGAGGAGATGTCGCGCTTCCTCAGCGGCGACGCGTACTACAAGAAGAAGCACGCGAGCGCGCTGCTCAGTGGCGGCAATGGAAGCAGTAGCGGCAATGGAAGCAGTAGCGGCAATGGGCTCAAGAGCGACGATAAGAAAATGCTCGCGGCGCTAGACGACGACGACGACGAGATCGACTACGGCTTTGACAACGCGAACGAGCGGATCGTGAACCGCGCGAGCCGTCTGGCCGCACAGGAAGTGTTGCTGCGCGTGCGCAAGAAGTCGGCGCGGTATATCATCCGCAAGCGTGAGGAGGCCGATTTTTACAAGACGATTGAGCGTGACCTGACGTTAGCTTTGGAAGAGGAAGGCTCGAGCATCGTCAAGGCGACGCTGAGCAACGTGATGAAGTCGAGTAAGGCGAAGCGCGACAGCGAGAAGAAGCAGAGCAGCGATAGCGTTGGGGCTCGGAGGAGGGCAGCGAGTGGCAGCTCGGACCTGGAAGATGAAGATGACGAGGATGGCGAGAATGAGAATGAGGTGGAAGAAGAAGAGGTAGACGAAGAAGTGGAAGACGCTGTGGACGATGAAGAGGAGAATGAAGACGAAGCCAAGCCCGTGGCGCGACCCGAGGATGCAGCGAGTGACAACGGCAAGAATGATGAGCGGTCACAGGACCAGGAAGATCAGGATGGACAGCAGGAGCAGGACAACTTTTCGGATCTGGACGATGAGGAGATCAATTCGCTGCTGCTGACGAAGGAGGAGGCCGACAAGAAGAAGATCCTGTGGGAGAAGATGAACAAGGACTTTATCCAGGAGCAGGTACGCCGTCTGGACTTGCTTGGCATTTGTATACAGATGGCTTTTATCGGATGCTTGCACATGTATCTGACATTTCTTGTGATGTTTTGCTGTGGATGGTTATTAGGAGGAGAAGCGTCTGAATGGGCTGAACGCACCCGAAGTGCCGAAGAAGAAGCGGAGGAAAAAAGTGCCGGACGCCAATGTCCCGCCGCCTGACACTGCGCAGCATGCCATCTATGTACGTTCCCATCGTCTTCACTCCTGCAACCCATGTATCTCAGTGGGCTGTGTGACTGATAGATACTGTTTTTCTCTTGCTGCTATGCAGAAATTAAAAAGCCGGAGGATTAATTATGAAGTGATCGACGAGCTCTTTGGGGAAGCAGCGAGCAACGGGTTCTGAGAAAGAAGCACTTTGAGAGACGACATTGAAGGAACAGCAGATCTCGGTGAAGTCGTTGCTGTTGTTGTGCTGATGGAAGAAATATGTCGTCTGCAGCAACTGGCTTGCAGGCAGCGACTAGAGCCATAGCATGCGAAATGAAAATCCGAATCGAAAAAGCACGCACGACCACTCCAGACACCTCTGTATGCTGTGCTTGGCATGACCATTTCCATTCCCAAGCTGCCAACATGCCGACCAAGTTGGCTTTCCTTGCAAATTGCATACTTCCAGCATCCAACCACCAGTATGCAAATCGATAAGCATTCATATTCTTGATAAGATTTCAGAGGTTCTCCTTTTGTGCCTCTCAAAGTAAAGCCTTTACCGTTGAAACCCTCTCCAATTCGCTCCATCAAGAATCGAATTATAAAGGATATCATCTTTCAGTCGACGATCACGAGCCGAACAAGACCACCCGAAGGGGGCGAGCCAAACACACGCCCAGTGCTCCGTTTCCCCGCAGTGCCAGTACGAGAAGAGAAGCGATGGCGACGCCCAACTTTGCGCGCCCGAACCAGGAGATGCCGCCCGCGGGCGGCTTCAAGCCCGTGAAGACCTCGCGCGGCGTGCCGGCCGTGCGCGGCCCGCCCGGGTGGTTCATGTTCCTCGGCTCGTTCGCGCTCACGTCCTTCGGATTCTACATGGTCGGGCAGCACAACCAGAACCACCGCAAGCTCGCCCAGGAGGAGCGCGAGCGACGGATCGCCATGCTGCCGTTCCTGCAGGCCGAGGCCGACGTCGAGTTCCTCGCGCAGCAGGAGAGGGTGCTCGAAGAGGAGCGCAAGATCATGAAGGACGTGCCCGGCTGGAGCGTCGGCGAGTCCACGTACCACTCGGACCGCTACACCGTGCCGCTGTACGCGCAGAAGAAGTAAAACGAGAACAACGAGAGATTGAGCGCGAGAGAGCCGTACGCGTGACAGGGATGGCGATCATGGCGACGTCACGTGAGGCGAATCAAGCGGCGCGACCGTCAGATGAGCTTGACTCGTATAGCGGGCGAATGGCTCCTGATCTGCGGCTCGTTCGTTCGCCTGTGAAGGTGCTCACATGGTAAAGAAGAAAATATATCCATACAAAATTTGAAACCCCAGAGCAAACCGGCGCAGCATGGCGCGATGAGATGGAAGCAAGCGGCGGCTGTTGTGCGCGTCAAGGAGCTAATGCACAAAGCCAAGTGTCCAACAGAAAGAGCGAGCGATCCGTTTATTTCGTGAATGGTTAAATGAGAAGGCGGTACGTGACGTCGTCTTCCTCAGTGTCTTTCTTTGTCTGCTTGGTTTAGCAAGTTGCGTCGACGAGATTGCGAGCTTCAAGCTGCGATCCGAGCTCCATAGGCTGCGAGAATATTTCTGAGTCGAAAAAAGCCCTCCTATGAATGGCAAGAGCTGTCGGCGGCTTAGAGTCCCTCCTCGTCCATCTCGTCCTCGATCTCCTTTGCGAGCTCCTCCTCCTGCTTCTCGCGCTCGAGGCGCTCTTCCGCGCTCTCGAGGTCCTTCTTGTACGCGTCCGGTGGGTAGCGCATGCCCTGTGTTTTATCCCACAACCAGCATACAACCATGGGTCAATCAAGCTCAACACACACAACCAACAAGCCAAAAATGCAATATGATGCGCACCTTGACGGCCTCGTTGTGTACGTCGAGGCAGAAGGTGATGCGCTTCTGGAACGCGACCTGCGGGTCGTTTGTTGTGTACACGTTGACCGTCTCCTTGGACTGCAGCCAACCGTTCTTGTGGTCGATCACGGCGTCGATCACGCCGTCGCGGATCGCCTTGGCGCACACAAACTCGGCGTTCTGCGGGGTCTCAAGCGCGAGCTTCGCGCAAATGTCCGAGAAGCGGATGCGCGAGTACGACGTGCTGATCTTGCGCAGGCCCGTCTTGATCACGTTGTGACGCAAGCTATAGGCAAACAGAGCACAGCAAGACACAACAATGTGAGTCCGTTGTGAGCCTACCATAAGCAATAGATGGATGGGAATGAGAGCTAAATGACGTACCGAAGGATGAGCGAGTACGTGTGATCGGCCTTAAAGAGCGCGGCGTGCTGCGTGAGCACCACGTTGAAGTCCTCCAGGTTGCCCACACGCACAGCCTATAACAATACACACGCACACGCACAGAGTTAGTATCAACACCAACCAATGGCACCATCAGTTCACAAGGCAAGACGTACGTTGGTGAGCTGCAGGTACGGGGCGAGCGCCTTGCGCAGGTCGTCCTGGTTGAAGATGCTGCGCTCGGGCACCTCGCCCATGAGCAGTTGCACGATGATCGCGAGCTTGTAGACCGTGCGGCGGAAGCCCGTGGCCGTGTTCTGCGGCGCCTTGCGGATCGACTGCATGAGCTTCGTGTACGACTCCGTGTACTCGAGCTGCACGGCCTGGATCTTGCCGACGTAGAATAAGTAGCGCACGAACTGGTTGTTCGACGCGTTCTCCGGGAACGTCGTCTTGGTCACGAATTTGTACGCCTGCTCGTATAGGTTCTCGTGCAGAAAGTTGCGCAGCAGCAGGTTCACGAGCGTCGCCTGGCCGATCTCGTCGTAGCGCAGGCACGCCGTGCGATGCGCCGCGAGCAACGTCGTGCGGATCGACGGCAGGTCACGTCCGAACGTCTCGTGGATGCTTGCGTAGTACGTGTACAGCTTGGCCTGGAACGCGTCGAGCGTGCGGCGATTGAATTGCTCCGAGCGCGCGAGTGCCTGCTGCACGGTCTGCAGCGCGTCGTCCGCGAGCTTGTACTTGACGAGCGCCGCGAGCACGTACAGGAAGAGGTACACCTCGACCTCGATCAGGTCCACTACCGGCAGCACCACGAGCTCCTTCGCAGCCTCATCAGCAGTAACATCGCTTTCAAGCGCCGAGACGTCCGTCATCTCCGTGTCGGCGTTCGCATCGACCTTGCTCGCGATCTTGTCGAGCAGCGAGAGCAGAAACGCCTTGGACTCGTTCTTCTCGGGAAGTACCTGGTGTACCGCCTGGGTGAGCTGCGGCACCGAGAGCGTCTTGCGCAGCTTGCTCGTGTTGCGCAGAATGCGCGACGTCTTCTCCTTCGCGTTCGTCTTCACAACCGCCTCCAGCAAAAGGATCGTGCGCTTCAGCTCTACATAGCGTTTATCACAGCAAAATAGGTGAACAAGAAGCGAATACACAGTGTTAGTATCAACCTCCTCATGCAACCCAAACATGCGCTGCGTTCAACTTGCAAGCGTCGGACGAGATCTTTCGGGATCCGCCCACTCGTTCTCCATACAACACAACAGCGCTTGTGCCAGACAGTCCCACGCACACACGCAGAGTCATGAAGACATCGTGCGCTCCATGCTCGTGGGGAAGAACGGAGGAGGGGAACTCGCAGCAAAGATCTCGCCCTCATACAATACAACGGACGCATCTCGTCGTCACGCACCTTCGTAGACGAGCGCCTCTTCGGCCGCGACCTCCTTTTTGCTCGCGAAGCGCGTGGTGTACGCAGGCGTCTGTGAGAACGTGGACTGGGCGCTCATGCTGCTCGTCGCTCTGACTTAAGGGGGAAGAGAGGGAGGGGGCGTCGCTCGTGAGTGAGCTTCTGGCGCTTTCTTCCGCTTTGAGTCGCTTTCTTTTTCTGTGTGTTGAGGGACAAAGATACTCCAGCAAAACCTCCTTATCAAGCATACATGTGGACGTCAACAAATAGGTTTTGTGTTTACCCTACAGGGTTCATTTAAACTATTTTATCCTGTCAGTTTTTGTTTATCCACAAAAAAGTCAATTTAGTGGCTTGATCTAAAAATCTGAATTCGGTCATTAAACCCTTTCCAAAACCCACAAATCGAGAAAATGCGAGCTCGCACTTGCCATACAGTGATACACTGCGCGCCAATTGGTTAGCCGCACTTCGTGGTACTCGTAATTACGAAAAGGCAATTGCGATTACGCTATTTCTGAATAGCGTAATCGATTCCTCGTGATCTTGGCTATCTGTCCGTACCCAATTTGCTGTTCATTCCCCAATCCCCGCTCCCCACCATCATGGGCAAAGGCCGA
>JAADXK010000947.1:0-13417 GCA_023337805.1 Globisporangium barbulae | reverse complement strand
CGACGATCCAGAGGCAGGAGAGCAGCACCTCATTGAGTCCGAAGAACGGGTTGCTGCGCTGCGCAGCACGAACACCACGTCGATGCTTGTTGTCGTCGTCCATTTTGGCCAGGCGCATCTTGTGTGTGTCCTTTCGAGCTCCGAAAATAACGTTTGATTTGGGTTTAAGCGTTATTTTCACGCGTATTATACGCGCTTGCGCCATTCAAACCTCTTCGCGCCATTTTTTTCGTCTCGTTTTGTTTTGGGCCCTTCGTCGAGTTCGCTTTGTGCTGATACCCATGAGGAAACACATCTTCGTCTTATTGGTGGCTACGTGTGCAGATATGTAAACTACTTCATCGAACGGGTCGACATCCTGCTGCGCAACGGCATCACTCCATACGTCGTGTTCGATGGCGGCCCGCTGCCGATGAAGAAAGGCACCGAAGTCGAGCGCAGAGCGTGAGTCGGATGTTGATAGTTGTATGTGCTCATGAAAATACTACATTTATTGATCCATGAATCATTCTGCATGCTCTTCCTTTGAAGCACGCGGGTGGCCACTCACGATTCTACTGATACTCTACACAAAACTGGAGGTGGGCCTCATAAATAGTCGAAGACGGGTGATAAAACAACGCGGCGTGATCACCTTCTTGGAGCCCAGCTTCCTCGTTGTACGCTATCGCGAGACGACAACGTTGCTGGTTTGCGGAACGCAACACTCGAACGGCCGCCAAAGACTCGAGATGGTCGAAGCGAGGCGATCGATTTCAGTTTGTCGCGGGCGCTCAGACGGAAACTCGGGCGTTGCTGAGATCGAAAGTCGTGGAGCGTGCCTCGGTACATGCTGCCTCGCGAGAGCTTTTCGACTTTGACGCCAAACTTTGCGAAGTACGAGTGCGTGAGCTCCGCGGCTTGCTCGAGCGCAATTTCCCATTGCCGCGCAGCATTTTCGTCGTGACGGTCATACAGGTGAAGCTCCATCTCCTCGTCATGCGGGTCGAACACGTGGAGAGCGCCGTTGATCGAGCGGCCGGACCGATCCACTGCGATTTGGATAAGCGGCATCTTGTTGTGTCTGGAGGACTTGTGGTCGTCTCGGTACAGGAGCAGAAACTCATTGCGCAGCACAGCATACACTTTCAAGACAGTCTGGTGTTTCTTGGGCGACTCGTACTCGTATTCATCGGTGCTCTGGTACCGGGATTGGCGGTCTATTACCGCTGGCTCGTATCGAGCCCAGTACATCCATCCTTGCAGCCGAAGGTTGTGCGACACTGTCGACGAACTCGGAGACAGCGTCGCTTGATTCGAGAAAGTCGGTGAGCACAAAGTGCTCACGCCGCTGCTGGTTCTGCCGAGGGTCACGCCATTGGTCAGCGTCTCGCAGCAGGCTGTGCCACCAGTTGATCGCAGGTCGCCGTTCTCCTTGGTTGCTTCTTTCCCAGCCGCGCTACCACTGCGCCGCTGCTTGTACTGCCTTGTGCGCGTGATGATGCTGGCGATCGCCGAGTAGTTCATGGACAGCGCCATGTCTCCTGCGCGATAGACAAGCGCACGCTTACTCAGCCTTGCTCCGAGGAAGGGGGTTCAAGAAGTGGCTGTGTTTTTCTAGCTCGCTGTGTAAACCACCCAGTCCACGCGCCTTCAGATTCCATCACTGAAGATCCGGAGCGGCCATTGGCCATTGGGCATTACATCGCAACGCATATGAGCAGCCAGCAGCTTCTCGAGAGAGCATCTGGGACGTGTGGGTGCACATCATCGACGCTCAGGGCGGACTGGGAAGAGAACGAGCGCACTTCTGAACTTGAGACCAGTCACGTGTGACATTGTAACAGGTGGGGCCAGTCGTGCGCGCATAGACCGAGCGGAAAGTACCCAAACGACCAAATGAGATCGTCAAGAAAGAGAGCGTGCCACATGTGGTCGGACGCCAGCTGGTGATACACTCGGTGACTGGGTGGCAGATCGATCGAGAGCCTATTTTAGCAGCATGTGCAATCCGTCAAGACGTCCGCTGGATGGCTGTCAAACCGCCATTCTCACGAGTCAGCTTGACGTGTTTGACATTGCAATAGAAAAGGCAGCGTCAGGCAGGCTGGGTGATCGATCTACAAAGGCCGGAGAGAGAGCTCGTGAGCTAGAATCAACGCGAGTGACCTCTACACAACCTCATTCATGTTATCATCACGTTCGCTCTTGTCATCGCCACAGCCTCTCAGCAGCCGTGTGGGTTTTCTTCTACCAGGAATGAAGAATTGAAAAAAATCTGCCCGTGTACGCCGTCGCCGTCAAATGATATCCGCCACTCGATTTTCGCCTCGCGCAATCCAGTGAACCTGCTGTCCAGTCGAATAGCAATGTTCGTCAACTGAGCTCCTTGTCTGCCATCGATGTCTATCTGCCACCGGACGAGCCTGAGAGACTCAGTCGGCTGATCTGTCCGAGGTACTCGACGTACGAGTACGAGCCACCGTTGAAGCTCGCGCGGTCCTCCACGAGCTTCCAGAAGTAGCGGCCCTCGGTCGGGTCGCCCTCGCGCATCACCACGAGGTTCATGAACGGCCGGCGGTCTTGGCGAATCGCCGTCAGGATGTTGTCGACGCGGCGGCTAATATCATCGTGCGGCGCCAGCAGCTTCACCTAGAACAAGAGCAAGCAGAGAAGAACTCACGTCAGTCATCATATAAAATCTCATCAAGAGCGACACCGAGAGCTCATAGCATACCTGCTTGCAGTCCACGCCGTCCATCGTCGGGAAGCCAAACAGGCTCGTCAGGAACGCTGGAGGAGCCGAGCGCCCCACCCACATGTACAGCGTCACCGAGTCTTCAAGCAGGAAGACGCCGTCGCACTGCAGACGCTCGATCGAGAGATTGATCACGGGCGGCAGGACAATGCGGCTCGAGCCAGCGATGGGCTTCTCCTGTTGCGTGAGCGCCTGGTCTTCTGGGAGCGGGAGGCCGGCTTCGGGCGGCATGTTGTGCAGCGCAAACATGCGCGGGTAGATGAACACGCGCGAGTCCGACACGGGCATGTTGTTGAGCTGGTATTGACTGAAGACGCGCTCGTCCGGGTTCAAATCGGTTCCGCCACGAAGAGAAGAGTTTTTCAGCAGCGACATCTGTAAGAAAACACAACTTAGCTCATTTTTCCAGTGCAATAACAGACTGCCAGCACAAGCAGCACGTACCACGTAAAGCGGGAGCAACTGGAGCGACTCTGGCAGCTGGAGCTGGTAGCCGCCGCCCTGCTTGTTGGCACCGAAGGCGCCCGAGTTGCGGTATGCGCGGACAATGTCGGCGCATTGGTTCTGGAGGCGCGTGCGCGCGCTGTCTAAGCCCGTCTTCAGCGCGATCTCTAGTGCATTCTTGGCCATAATATTACAGAGCGAGTCGATGTCCACCGAGCGGAAGGCCTCCGCGAACACTGTTCAAGCAAACAGCACGAGCGTACCGTGAGCGTTGAGACCAGATAGCAAGTAAACACACAAGTGAGCAAGACTTACGCTTCGTGACGGGGATGCACAGAGTGTGCACGCGAATGCGACGCTCGCCGCACGAGGTCGTGTACAGCAGACCCGCCTGGACAGAGATCGTCGTCGAGCTCAGCAGCGCGTCGCTATGCGTAATCTCAATCGCGAACGTCGAGTCGGCGTGGCACGTCGGCAGCGCCAGCAGGTCCGGACCGCGCAGGAACATGTTGCCATAAAAGTTAGTGAGACGCATGCCCTTGGTGCAGCGCACGCGCATGACGGCCTCCCAGCCAGTCTCGCGCACAAGGCAGTGCGCAAGCTCTTTCTTGAACTTCTCGCCGTCCTTCTCGACCGTGAAAGCCGGGTAATAGTACACTTGGCCCGCAGAAAACTTGGACAGCGAGCCAATCGTTGCAACATCCTGGTACTGCGAGGAGAACAGGAACGTGTCGACGCTCACTTGCTGTCGGCAAAAGTCGATCGCGTTCGAGCGGTAGAAACTGCGCAAGTAAGGAAGAATTTCAGTAACATGATCAGTTTACCATTGCGTGGGCACATTCTGAAGAGCTCAACGTACGTGTCGATCGGGTTCAGCAGCGTCTGCTCCTTGTCCGTGCCGAGCATGCGCGGGTTCTCGCGGTTGCGAAGAGCTCCCTGGCCGCTCGACGGCAGCGTCGACTGGAACACAAGCATTTTGCCGCCGATCGACGACTACAGACACACAACGAACACAGCATGCCACGAGTTTAGCGATCTGTTCAGCCAGCAATTTACCAAACAACTCATCAATATACCCACTCACCATCAGTTTGAATGCCACTCGAATCGCAGGGCCCATCGCCGTCTCGGCCGATCGGGCGTTCTGGTGGATCGCCGGCAGCGAGTCCAGCAGCGTCTCGATGATCTCGCGCGAGTCGCTCAGGTTCACGAGCAGCTCATCTGGGATCGGGATAAAGAGCTCGTCGAGGTCCGCGATCACCATCATTTGTGGGGCCTTCAACGTAGACTGTAGGCAGCAAAGAACACAGAGAATACGTTAACAACCGACATTGTGGGCTCATAAAATGCCATCCCATATGACAAGCAATAACGCGGTACCTTGAGGTTGTAGAAGTGGATCGAGCTGTCATAGGTCACGAAGCCCACGCGAGTGCGCGGCGCGCCAGGAAGGTTGTCCAGCTGCTCTCGGATCGTCTGTACCGCGATCTGCACGGCGCCCGAGGAGACAGCGGTCGCCGACACGTCGATCACAAACATGTAGCACGGCGGCTGCGGCGGACGCATCATGTACTCCGATGGCGCCACGATCTCCACACTGCCCGAGTTCAGCTCCGGTCGCTACATACCACAAAAAGAAGATCTAGTCAGATGCACACGAAGAGCTGCAGTGAACAGCTACATACAGTAACCACACATTGCAAATATCAATCCGCGTACCTCGGCGCGATCCTGACGCTGCTGGTTGGCGTTCAAATGGCAAAAGTACGAGCTCGCGACGTCATTCGAGACGCCACAGAGGTTGCAGCGGAAGCGGCGACCGTTGTCGACCCACTGCACGAACGGATTCATGTACGTCCGGCAGTGGCGGCAGCGCACGACGCCGCTGGGACCAAAGTTCACCACGTCGATCTCTTCGTTCTCCCCAGGCGGCGCCAGTGGGCGGATGATCACGCCAATCGTCAGCCCCGACTTCTGCGCGTGGTCCTGCGAGTGCGGGATCGCGTTCACAGACGCGCGCATGAAGCGTGAGTCGCACTGCGACGCCATCAGCTCGTCCGAGATCGGCGACTGCTGCATGGGCTGTCCCTGCTGGTTGTATGCGCCATCTACATAACACACAGACAAGCGATCAGTGACAACGAAAGTAGAGGCGCATTCAGTTCAGGTATGACAGGTGCGTACCCATCATGTCCGCTGGCTGCTGGAAGTTGCCGCTGGGAGGAGCCGCATAGTTTGGACCTGGCGGTGGCTGCTGCTGCTGAGGTGGCTGCTGGTTGTTCATCGGTGGACCGACAGGAGGAGGCTGGTTGTAGTTTCCAGGACCAGGAGGTCCGTTGCGGATAGGTCCGCTCATACCTGGAGCACCCATCATCGGTGGAGCACCGGCGGCCGGTGGTCCGCCCATAGGCGGCGCTCCGCCAGCTGGAGGCGCTCCGAGCCCCATCTGCGAGAACTGCGCGTTGAGGTTGCTCGCATTCGGAGGACCAGCAAGCGGACCGGTCGGTGGACCCGTCGGCGGACCACGGAGTCCCATACCTTGCGGCGGACCGCCGAGCCCCATGCCAGGGCCAGGAGGGCCGCGTGCCATCACTGGCGCGCCTGCGGATGGCGGACCGCTCATCATCGTCGGTGGTCCGCGGTTGAGTCCGGCAGGACCACCTGACTGGAAGCCCGTCGGCTGCGACATCGGCGGACCTGCACGTCCCGGGAACCCTGGAGCTGGTGCACCGCTACCCTGTGGTGGCGCATTGAACTGCTGAGGTGGGGCGTTGAACTGCGGCGGCGGCGCGCCGCCTGGCTGACTCTGCGGTCCTCCTGGGTATCCGCCCATCGCTGGAGGACCCGAAGGGGGTCCGCCGAAGCCACGCGGTGGTCCGCCAGCCATCATCTGCGGTGGACGAATGTTCATGCCCGGGTTGCCCTGCGGCGCACCGCCGAACGCACCCGGCGGTCCCGACGATGGCGGTCCCTGGTGCTGCTGTTGCGGCTGGTATGGCGCACCCATGGGCTGCTGCTGTCCTGGGTTGAACGGCCGGAAGGAGTTGGAGAGCGGCGCCTGCGGCACAGGACGCGCGTTCGGCGGCTGCCCCGGTGGCCCGCCGTACGGTTGATACGGAGGATTGTTCATCTTGCACTCTGACGAAGAAACGACGCTGTGGTTTGCGCACCTGCACACGCCACAAAGCGAGAGAGAGAGAGATGCCACCATGCAGCCAATAGCGTCAATACACGCACATACACATGACGATAAGCGTACCCCCTCTCATACACGAGACACAGAGAGAAGGCTGCGCACGAACGTACCCCCTCGGCCTCTCGCCTGCTGCCACGTTTTAGATTGGATACTCAGGCGAAAATTGCCGTCGTCCCGCTTCGGCTCCCCCCTCGCTCGGATTCTGTGAAAACGAATACTCGAATATCAATATATAGAGGGATGATGAGGTTTTTGTCATCGAGGTGAAACCACAAATTGAGTGTAGTGCACTCTTCTGAATAGTAGACCCTGTTTAGATCTTGACATCTTTTACTGTAGAAATCCGTTAAAGTACGAATCCGTCCACACATCAGCGCAATGCACATCAAACCTTCAAGTGAAGTGATCAGCCGGCAGGCTCAGTCGCCTCATTCGCTGATTCTCCCCACATCCGCCTTCCGTCCATCCAGCCCCATCGCCATGGCACGAGGAGAGAGCTCGCCAATATTGCCGCTGCTTGGTCGCGGACCTGCCACCCAGCGCCGCTCGCTGCGCCTCAAGCACCTCCCGCTGCTCTTCGCGCTCGTGGGCGTCGTCGTCGCGCCGATCCTGCTATTCGTCGACTTCCAGAGCGACGCGCGCTCGTCGTCCATTGACCAAGTGAGCCACGATATTGCGGGCGCCACGACCTCGTCGTACGCCGTGAGCGCCGACGGCACGCGCGACCTGCTCAAGGAGTGCGAGGAGAAGTACTTTACGCAGACGCTCGACCACTTTGGCGTCGGTGCGCCGACGTACGAGCAGCGCTACTTCGTGTGCGACAAACACGGCCGCAAGGACGGCGCGATCTTCTTCTACGTCGGCAACGAGGCCGACGTTGAGCTCTACCTCAACAACACGGGGCTCATGTGGGAGAATGCCGCGGACTTTGGTGCGACGCTCATTTTCGCGGAACACCGGTACTTTGGCAAGTCTGTGCCATTTGGCAAGAACGTGACCCAGCACATGCAGTACCTGTCCACGGAACAGACGCTCGCAGACTACGCCGTGCTGCTCACGCACCTCAAGGCCACGCTGCAGCTCGACGTGCCAGTCATCGGCTTTGGCGGCTCGTACGGCGGCATGCTCGGCTCGTGGTTCCGCATGAAGTACCCGAACATCATCGACGGCGTCATCGCCGGTTCGGCGCCGATCCTCGCATTCCTTGGGGACGAAAAGCCCGTGGATATGGAGTCCTTTGCGCGCGTAACGACGTTCGACGCGTCCCCAGGCGCCGGCTCGGCTGAGAACTGCGTGCCAAACGTGCGTCGTGTGTGGAACGCGATCAAGACGCTGGGCGCGACCAAGCAGGGCCGCAAGGACCTCCACACGTCGTTCGCGCTCTGCGAGAACGAAAAACTCGACACGACTACGGACGTCGCGGGCCTCATTGAGTGGGCCAAGTCGGCCATTGACTACATGGCCATGGGCAACTACCCGTACCCGTCGCCATACATCATGAATGGTCAGAGCGTGCTGCCGGCGTACCCGGTGCGCGTGATGTGCTCGCACCTCAAGGAGGAATTTGCTGCGACGGACGACCTGGGCCTGCTGCGCGCGTTCCGCGAGAGCATTGGCGTGTACTACAACAGCACGTTCGACCAGCAGTGCTACAAGCTCAGCCCGCCGTCCGAGGAGTCGGCGAACGACGGCAACTTCTGGCAGTACCTCTTCTGCTCGGAGCTCTACATGCCCACGAGCATCAGCGGCGTGGACGACATGTTCTGGTCCGTGCCGTGGAACCAGACGGCGGACAACGAGAGCTGCGTGCAGCAGTGGAACGTGACGCTGCGTCCGCAGTGGGCCATGACCCAGTACGGCGGTCGCAAGGCGCTGTACGCGGCCAGCAACATCGTGCTGAGCAACGGCAACTATGACCCGTGGTCCGGTACGGGCGTGCTGGACAACATCTCGGACTCGGTGGTGGCCGTGCCGATCGAGGGCGGCGCGCACCACTTGGACTTGTTCTTCGCGCACGAGCTCGATCCGCCGTCCGTGGTCGCGGCGCGCGAGACCGAGAAGGCGCACATGCGCAAGTGGGTCGCGCAGTTCTACGCGCACCGCGCCGCCGTCAGCGCCTAAGCGTAAGTGTGTCTGTCGCCGCAGCAACAATGGCATGAAATGAACCACAGAATCAACATATCCAGGTTACCGAGGAAAGCAGTCATGCTGATAAGAATGATGAACTCGCTGGCTTTTGAATTGGTGTGTTGTTATATTCTGATAAATAACTGGCAGATGCACAGAATAATGTTGCCCATACAGGATGTGAGTGGACTGGACTGGGACTCCCTAGAGAGTAGATGCTTGGGAGCGGTGACTAGTGGGATAAATAGTTGGGGGTGTTGGCTGACTGACCGAGCTTCGTTCACTTGCCAGAGCCGTCGAGGCGATCCATGAGGCGCTCCACGCGCTTCTTCCACGACTGGCGCAGCCGCGTGGCTGAGAGCACGCCCTTCAAGACCTTCTTTCCCTTGCTGCTCTCGCCGCACTCCTCGTGATACTGCACGAGTGTGCCCGTGTACATGAGCGAGGCCGAGCGCCGGATGCTCTTGGGCATCATCTCGTCTTGGGCGAGCGTCTGCTCAAAGTTCTTGGTGAGTGCCGCGGCCTCAATGAGCGCGTTGTACCAGAGCCACGCGTGCTCTTGCTCGTACAGGTAGAGCTCCATCTTCTCACCGCTCGGACCTTCCGCGCAGAGGCCACCGATGGACGACATGGAGACCCACGTGACCGCGATCTGGATGAGTGGCCGCGGCGCGCGCTCGCCCTTGGTCAAAAAGAGCAGCTCATTGCGCAGCACGACGTAGACCTTGAGCCAGCAGTCGCGGTCGCGCTTCCAGTACATCCAGCCCTCCAGCGTGGACGCGGCCGAGAGCTCCGAGCCGCGGAACGAGCCGCGCGATGACGAGTCCTCGGTCGGCGCCTCGGAGATGATGGAGCCGCTACCCCACGCCGCGTTCTTGTGTGCCATCATGGGATCTTGGTCAGGACTTGGTCCCGCGTGCCGGAAGAGGCGATAGTGAGTGATCTCGCGCGCGTTACTTGCGTATAAGGCCGCAAATTGCAGAGTATCGCGCGCGTTGCCGTCGACGTGACGAGCTCGCTGGACAGACGTGCGGACTTCGTACGCACCGGACCGATCTGGCGTCCAAAGCGTGAGATAGAGAGTGAGGGCGAGACACGCACGCCCGAAGGGCGTTGCTGGTTGCGGCGGTCCATCGTGGAGTGGCCGGCCGCATTTGCCATCATCGGCTGCCCCTTCTCCGCTCGCGCGGTCCCGCCCGTTTTTGACTGCAGTTGAGTAAGCTTATCGCACATCGTACGCGTATTTTTCGCACGGTTCCATTTCCGGAGAAATCCTGTATAATATGATACCCTTGGCCACTGCACTTTGAGAAAATCTGGTTTTCCTATCAGTTGTAAGATCCAAACGACCTGTCACAATAAATGCACAGCCTCTGTGGATTTTTCTGGCTTCACACGTTTGGACGAAATGGATGCAGCGCAAAATAGAACACGGCTGTTGTTAATGTCAAGAGGAACGAGTGAATTCGAGCCACTATGACTGACTGACTTGCAAGAGAAACCAGATATCGTATTTGTACACACGCCACCTTCGCGGCACTTGCCTGCTCAAGTCATGCAAGGTTTGCTTGTTTCTCTGCTCAGAGCCATTTCTCTCGATTTTTGAGAAGCGCCGGTTCTCTTTGGAAGCACGCGGGCGGGCAACTCACTCGTCACTATTTTTTTGGGCGAGTGCGATATCTTTTGGCTCCATGCTGACCGTTGCCATTTTTGCTTCAACACGAATCTTTTGAGGTGTCGCTGCAGCATATCGGCGACACTTTGCCCAAGGCAGCCGCCCCTGTGATGAATGATGGAACTAACTGACAGCAGCAAGAGAGTGGCTTCCTGCAACTAATATGATGGCTGCAATATTGTATATATTGGATCGAAGTGCTCTTCTGTTCTTGTCTACGGGGTGTGTGCTCGTGTTCTGTTACGTTTGCTAGACGAAATGGACTAGATGGCTACTTCATCAATCTGGGGATAAATAGGAGGGTCTTGCGCGCTGGGCGGTGGCGGCTTGGAATAGATAGTCGAGCGTCATCGACTCGACGCGACACGCTGCGTGAGACTCGTCTTGGACACGGCAGGCTGGACGACGAACGACATGGGCGGCACATGTGCGGGCTCGAAAGGATAATCACTCCGCCACAACCGCTGGCACATAAATACGGATCGGCCGCTTCGACGGTTGGTCATCCCCTCTAGACGACGCTCTGGCGGCGCGTGAGCATCGGGCGGCGCCTGATGCCCCAGTTCGTGGCGATGCGCGCGAGCAGCGCCTTGCACTTATCGCGCTTGGTGACGCGACGGTAGGAGACCAGGCTGCCGTGGTAGGCGCTGCTGCGCGGGAGCTTCTCGACCTCGACGGCCACGGCGCGAAAGTACTCGGTCGTGATGATCGACGCGTCCTGCAGACGCACTTTCCACATCTCGAACGACTCCTCATCGCGCAACCAGATCTCGAGGTCCTCGCCGTTCGGGTCCACAAGGCGCAGCTGCCGGTCGCCAGAGACCTCGACGCCCGAGACCGCGATCTGCATGAAGAGCGACTTGGCGCTCTTCTCACCCTTGAAGAGCCACAGGAACTCGTTCTCGAGCACGGCAAAGACCTTGGTCCAGCACTTGGCGTTCATCGCGTCTCGCTGCCAGTAGACCCAGTCCTCGAGCGCGTCGCCGCAGGAGGTGAGAAACGTCGAGCGCGTCGAGGACGACGACGATGCAGTCGAGGACGACGACGACGGCGCCGACTCGAACGTCAGCTCGTCCGCGGACGCGTACAGCTTCTTGAGCACTTGCATGTTGGGGCTGTGCGGTTGGTTGGAACTTGAGCGAAGGAGTGTGAGGTGCGCTCGCTGCCGAGAATTGACAACTGCCGTGTCGAGCGCCGTCGTGCACCCATTCAACCCCCATCCCCTACATCTCAACTTTTGAGTGGTTGCTCGCTCGCCCAAAGGCGAGAGAACAGCTGATTCTCCAGCCATTGTGCAGACAGTCTTTGTCTATTGTTTTGTGTGGTTTGGCTCGATTTTGCTTGCCTGAACGAAGAAACCACCCGCACACACCTCTTCTGCCATCCAATGATCACGAGCCAAATTTCGATGATGCAGCAGGCGTCCCTCGGAGATCCAGCGTGACCATCACTACTTGTAGGGATTTCGCTGCTTTCTTCACTGTATAATTGAATAATATATGATACACTATACTTTTAATAATATAAATTTATACAGGATAAATACAAAACATTAGACAAGGAATTTCTGAAGAACTCTATCTATCGTTGTGGGTAATCTGAAGCGTCACCCCAGCTGTTATTTTATAAATTTGCTTTTGAGCAATCTGTCTGCTTGGTCTGCAGCAAACGGCGCTCTTCCCACTGCCCATCTGGTCGATTCAGTCAGCGTCGACTTGTCTCGTGAGTCTGTGTGGTGAACATGCCATCATATGGACTCCCATTTAAACACCTTCAGCCACTGCAAAGCTCAATGTCAGTGAGTTTTTGCCTTGATTTCTCATCAGAGATGCTTTAAACGACGATTCTCAAATCTCTTGGGTGGTGATTTGGAGCACAAATCCACCACTTTGTCATCCACATGGAGCGAGACACGTGAGGAAACCGAGTGTACCCATAACGGTGCAATCTCGGCCGAGAAGACGGAGCAGCCGGTTGCTTTCTGACGACAACGGATGGAGAAGCGTGTTGGTCGATGACGGCACTATCACGCGTTCGTTTGTTCGCTGCTGAGAATGTTTAATTGTGGCCGGAAGCCGCAAGCGTTACTCGCGTGGCCACTCCCAAAAGGCGAGTGACGAGGTGGTTGAAAGGGCGCGAACCGTTTTCAGATCTTTTGAGACAAATCGTCCTGTGCGCATAATTGTCGCTCCAGCGTATTCTCAAGCATCCACAATCAACTGTATAAATTAATTCCCTATTGTTTATGTGCATATCGATAAAAGATTCGCTATGGCGCTGCTTGTTGAAGATACCTCTATAAATCAGTTTTTGATAGGAGATGCGTACTGCACACCAAAACGCAAAATTGACTCAACTGCGCCATTTCCCGCTCAAGTGATACAAATCGTCAAGGAAGTGTTTCAATTCCCAGTGAAATGTTTCGAGTATAAAAGGCAACCATTTTTGAGATTTGATACTGGCAGCTCTTTCGCTGTTCTTTTTGAAAATTAACCAGTGATCAAGCACAAGCAGCGAACACAAAACCGAAAACGTGTTCCATTGCATTTGCTTGCTGACCTCCATGTCTTCTAAAAAACAGCTCGGTGGAATTGCAGTGTGTGAGCATCATGTGCTGCACACTTCTCAGCGCTCGCAGCTTCGTTTATGAACATGTTCGATGCAAGTTGGAGGAAACCGTTGCGATGGACCCATGGTGCTTTCAGAAGGAACACGGTGGATGCTTGGCGCTTCTCGTGCTAGGTATGACTTTACCATCGCTTTGAAGCCTGAGAAAAACCTTTAATCGGGTTCAGCATCGAGCTGTACGGCCCAGACGCAGCGCGGTTGCCCCTGCAAAATCCTCTCTCACAAAGACGTGCTCAATGTGTGCGTGACTAGGCGCGTTGTCAAAAACAAAGATGGCCTTGCTGATGTCCTCACTGTGCTGATTACGTACAACATGAAACAGGTTCATGAAGTAATTGTTGACATTGGAGCTCGATTTGCTCCGAATCGGTTCTCATAGTAGACGAGCTCTCGCGAGGTGATGTATGTGGTTCAATGCATGTGATGAAGCGGATGCGCTTTTGTGCACTTCCTGATGGCGTGTACCGTAAATCTTTTGTAGCAATAGATTTTGGGGCTTCGAGAGATTGAGCCAAGGGGTGGGGCTCTCTCAAGGAGTCCAAGATAGGTCAATGCCTCACACTGTGTACCCTTTAGTTCTTTTGATCTAAGCAATACTCTGGTGTAACCT
>JAADXK010000946.1:0-13418 GCA_023337805.1 Globisporangium barbulae | reverse complement strand
GAGAACATCTACCACCGATGGTATTTACACGGGGAGGCTCGAGCGGCCAGTAGCGTATTCAGGTTACTCTTGTTGTCTATGGTCGCCAGCGAAGCGGAGCGATGTCTTTCATTTCTCCGTGTGTACTCAGTAGAGGGCAGTAAGGGAAGTACTTATTTTCAGCCAATCATCGCGGAATAGCATGACTTTACACCAATCAACGCCTAAATCAAATGCAGCTGCATTTTTGACATGCATTTTAGGCAGGCATTCCAGAACAAGCTGAAGACGCCATCATCATCATGCAGCTCAAGCAGCAGCGATCATCCGTAGCGCTGCGCCCTCGCACTGGCACCGTCCGTCACTTCCGCGCGACACAGCAGCAACCCGTCTGGTGCGTCTCAATCGCTCTGCTCTGCGTACTGTAGCTCTCTCGTACAGTCCACTAACACACAGAGTGCTGTATCTTCTTGACGGACAGGTTCCTTGTAGCCGGCGCTGGATGCGCAGCGCTCTTCCTGGGCTCGCGCTACGTGCTGCGCGCGCAGGAGCGCATTCGTCGCAAGCGAGAGGGACTGCCAGTCGATGAAGAAGATGATGATGGTGACGCCGACTCATCGTCGTCTGATTCGTATGCGCGCTACCGCCAGACGCCCGCGAGACGCATGACGCAGATCCTCGGCGTGGACTTTGGCACCGCGAACCTGCGGCTCTCGGTGGCCGCGCTCCAGGGCTTTGCATGGCCGTCATCGCCATCATCAGCCAATAGCACATTGAGCTCAAATCTGATCCGTGTGATCGAGAGCGCCGATGGACTGCGTGCGATCCCGGCCGCAGTGGCGGTAGACAACGGGAGCGTCTCGGTCGGCGTGCTCGCCAAGTCGCTCTTAGGCAGGAAACCTGGGTACACGGGCACGGCAACTCGACTTTTGCTGGAACACAAGAAGGAGTTGGCCAGCTCGGTACGTAACCCACAACTCCAAGTATTAATGCTGCGTCTACAGTTTCTAATCTAACTGGCTGTATGTCTATAGGAGGAGTGGAATCGATTCCTGGCGTCGCTCCCGTACAAGATCAACACTAACGACGGCGCGGACCTGGAGCTCGAGCTCGATGGCAAGATGTACAGCCCAGAGGTACGGATTAGCGCTTATCTCCGCTGTTTTCTATGCTAACTGCTAGGGATTGCATGCTAAACCCATGTGTGTGCGTGTCAATATATTCTACCAGTGGGCGGCGGAGATCATGCTGGACCACGTCCACTCGATGGCTGCGCGGTCGCTGGGCGAGAGCGAAGGCGACAATGACAGTTTCCCCGCGATCCTTTCGGTGCCTGCGGGCCTGAGCGACGCCCAGCGAGACGCTTTTGAGCGCGTGGCGTCCAGTGCGGGCTTCCAGGTGATCACGTCAGTGGACGAGCCCATCGCTGCGCTCTACGCGGCCGAACTCTCTGCTCTCGAGGACGAGGACGAAGCCTCGCTACAGGTTATTGCTGGACCAGGGACAAGGATCGCAGTGTTCGACATGGGTGGTTATAAATCCTCCATCACGTTGCTCGAGAGAGAGAGTCGTGGCGGCGACTCGGGCTTCAAGATTCTGGAGTCCAAGTCGTCGTCCACAGTGTCTGGTAAATCTGTGGACGATCTGCTGTTCAGCCAGGTCGTGAGCAAGTTCCAGCGGGAGAGCGGCATCGACCTGTCGATCGACCACATGGCCAGCTACCGCGTGCTCGAAGCCGTCGAGACGGCCAAGATCGAGCTCTCGTCGCGGCGCAGTACAGACCTTAACCTACCGTTCATCACCGCCGACCGCACGGGCGCCAAGCACCTGGTGCAGAAGCTCTCGGCCTACGACCTCAGTCGCGCCTGCGAGGGCCAAGGCACGCAGGCTAAGGCTTTGTGCGACCAAGCGCTCGCAAGCGCGGGACTAAAGACCCAGGACGTGGACTTGCTCGTGCTCGTGGGCGGCGGTGTGCGCTCGGAGCCCATCCGCGAGCAGCTGGAGAAGCACTTTGGCAAGAAGGCGTTCAGCGGACGCAATTTCAAGCCCGAGGAGGCCGTCGTGGTCGGCGCGGCCGAGTTCGGACGGCGTCTGGCGTCCGAGTAAATAAACAACATGACTATACGCAATAGACAGAGGGAGCTCAGGCGGATTTTGAACAAGACAGTGTTTGTATTCATGCATTTCTATTGACTGTGGTGGTGCTTGTCTTGTTACGATGACATCGCTCTAGTTGAGCTTGACGGCCTTCTTGGCCATCATGCAGTGCTCAACGTCCTCGTCCAGGTAGATCTCGTCGCTGATGCAGCTGTAGCCGCATCGCTCGTAGAAGCCCTTCTTGTCGTACTGCGCCGAGAGCGCAAAGGTATCGACCTGGTCCACGACGTACTGCTCGACGGCCGTCATGAGCGCCACACCGTAGTTCTTGCCGCGGCACTCGGCGAGCACGGCGACGCGGCCGACCTTGGCCTTGCGCGCGCCGACGTCCATGAGCACGCGCGCGACCGCCACGTACTTGTCCTGCTCCACGTCCTTGCCGAGGAAGTGGATCGTTGTGTCCTTGGCGTCGTACTCGTCGACCTCGATCGCGGCGTCAAAGCCCTGCTCGATGATGAACACCTCGAAGCGCAGCGCCTTGGCGAGCTCGAGCTCCTCGGGGGTCTTCACGGGCGTCACGAGCAGGGTCATGGTGTAATGTGCGAGTGTGTGTGACTGTGGTGCTGCGGAGCAAATTGTGGACTACGTGGAGCTCAAGACGCCGCAATGCTGGACAAGCGGCGACTGAAGTGCCAGGGTGATGGTCAGACATGCATTCCTGACGCTCATCCAAACTTGGTGCTTGGATGCCAAAAGGCGCAGATGGAGCTATAAGCGCCAATGAGCCACCTGATGCGACCATGACGCTGATGGGATGCAGGGCAATTGGCGACGTCGCTGCTACTCTCTCTCTCTCTCTCTCGTTGACCATTGCATTGAACCTGGAGGCTCACTCACGTGTCGATGGAGACCTGGCTCAGCACCAGTCAGGTCTTGAGGGGACGTCGCCACTACTACTATTGCTAGTGTACCTCTGGGGTCCCGTCCCGGGCGAGAGCCATTTCCACGGCTGCCTCTGCGGTAAGGAAAGCACATCTCTGTGTGTCTGTCTGTCGTTCACGCTTGGCTTACCTGTCAGCAGGAGCTGCGAATCCATCGCTGGGCTCGTGGGACGCTTTGAAATCCTGATGCGTTCGGTCAGTCCACGAGACCGGCCCTTTACGCGTCCGTCACCCCGTGCCTCTCGCATGAGCTGCTTGTGCCTGCTGTTTCTGCTCGCTGCTTGGCAGCACGCGTTCATGCCGTTCTCTCTCACTCTTGATGCGCTCGGCTGCACTGACTGGCATCCTCGTGCATCCATCCATCCATCCTCATTTCCTCCTTGTCCAGTAGCAGCAGCAATGCCCAGTTCGTCGCTCGTGACTGGCATCGAGCAATAGTGCGCAAGTCCCCATGCGACTGGGGTCGCGTGAGAGTGACTCACGCGCGTGAGACGCTCGCTATTTGCGGCGAATGTTCGGCGCAAGCGACGCCCGTGCTTTCTTCCATCATTCTTTTCAAAATGGTGTTGTTCCGAAGACTTTTCCATGGAAAACGCTCGCTCGCCTCTTCACATGATCGCACGCCCAACAGAGTAGCAAATGAAGTCACGAGTCTTCTCCACGTGACTGACCTCCTCACAAAGCAGCAGCAGAAGACACGAGAAGGAGAGAGATCAAGGAGGAGAGAGACGCCGGCCAGACGCGACACGAAGAGCCTTCAGGCGCCTCTCTGCAAGAGGTCACACGCCGCCTCGCAGCCAACTAGGCACCTACCTGAGCAGGCGACCGAGTGCGTTGCATTGCCAACAACACGTGCGTCAGTCACCATCAGATCGCATTTCGCAGCCCAGGTCCAAAACCACACCAAAGCTACAGTACTATGAGCTGGCTGCAGGTCTACGAGCTCTCGGTGCCGCACTACGAGATCCGCAACGGCAAGTACGTCTTCGCACTCCAGCTGCAGCGCTACCGAGCCAATAACAATAGCAACAACAGTCATAATCAATTGGACGACTGGAGCGGCAACGTGGCGTCCTACGTCACGGTGCTGCAGTCGTACTCGCAGTTCCGCGCGCTCTGGAAGGAGCTGCTGCGCGCCACCAAGTCCACAATCACGACCTCTTCGCCGCTGGCGCACGACGGCAAGGCGGCTTTCGCACGGCGCAACCGCCAGACGCGCACGCGGATCTGGAGCAGCAACACCAACCAAATTGATGCAACCAGTGGCTCGAGTCGAAGTAGCTTGGCACTCGCGCCACTGTCTTCAGCAGCACTGCTGAGCACTGGCGCGTGCCCGTGCTCCAATGCGTGCTGCCCATTCACACGTCTACACTGGATACTCAAGTGCTACCCGTTCCCGCCCAAGATGGTGCTCAAGCGCAACTCGCAGGCCGTGCTCGAGGCGCGGCGCCATGCGCTCGAGCAGTTTATCGTCACGATCCGCGAGTTCTTCACGGGCTTCCCGCGCAGTTTCTTGCATTCTGTGGACTCGAACGAGCGCTGCCGCGTGCTCGACATCTTCTCGAGCTTCATCGGCTTCAGCGAGGAGCTCCGGTCCATGGCGATCTCGCGCTCGCCGCTGCTGGTCGCGGCCTGGAAGGCCGACATGCTCTCGAACAGAGACAACCAGACGGCAGCGGGCAGCTCACTGGTGAACAACTGCACGACCGAGGGCACGGGTCTCGGTGGTGGCTACATAGAGGAAGAGGAGGAAGAAGGTGAAGTGTGTGAGCTAGAGGACGACGATGAAGGCTACAACAACGACCTGAGCGACGAGGAGCGTGGCTCAGGCCACGAGTTCCGGACACCGACCGTGTACATCCCAAACTTGAGAAGCTTTCCAGGGAACGCTTTGAGCACAGCGAGCCGCTCGAGGAGCACTAACAGTCAGGACGACTTTGCGGACCTCGCGATCCGTGAGCGAGCAAGAGATGAAGACACTGATGACGAAGATGAAGCCTCGCTCGAGCACGACGGCGACGCGTCGCACGCGATGGCCGCAGCGGCGCGCAAGTACAGCAGAAGCTCCGTATACATCATGGGCAGCAACCGCAGCAGTTTCCATGTGCCACGCAGGACGCAGCCGTCGCTGCCCAAACTGCAGATCCGGTGCGCCAAGGTCAAGACCATCAGCTCATTCCTCGTGGACTTTCGCGACCATTTACTTGCGCAGTTCGGCGACATCCTCAGCGAAGGCGTGCCGGCGTCAGAGCTCAGTGATGCTCGACAATGGGAGCTCGGGTTGTACCTGGCGTGCCAGATCGGCCAGTTGTACGCCGTGCAGTCGATCCTCTCGAGGGGCACGGACCCAAACATGGTCGTGAGCGATGGCACGACGCCGCTCCATGTGGCTTCGCGCTCGGGTCACAACGACGTCGTGGGCTTTCTCGTCGCGAATGGTGCCGACGTAAACGTGATGGACAAACTGGGCATGACACCGTTGCTGCTCGCGATCAACTACGGAGACATTGACCTCGTGAAGTTGCTGCTCGACAATGGTGCCGATGTGAACCTGAACAATTCCCGCAAGGTGTCAGCGGCGCATGTGGCAGTGGCGTGTCAGTCGCTCGCGGTCCTTAAGTTGCTGCTCGAGTACGACGCATTTGTGAACACGGCAAACGCGATCAATGGCAAGACGCCGCTGCACATTGCCGCCGAGACGGGCAACTACCACATCTGCGAATTGCTGCTCAACAATGGCGCAAACGTGCACCAGCGCAACGACAGCGGCTGCGACGCGTACGGACTGGCTGTGGCGCAGGGCCACGTGAACGTCGCGGAGCTCTGTCGCGCGTTCCAGAGCCACTCGCAGCGGCTGCGCGCCAGTCGCGAGCAGCAGCTCCAGCAGCAGCAGATCCTCGAGATCACGCCGCTGTGGCAGTCGATCTTGCGCACGACCATGACGATGGCCCCGTCAGCAGCGACGGAGAGCTGTGGCGCGCACCAGTCGGTCAAGATCGTGGCGCAGGACGGTCATTCGTATGCGGTGCTGTAGCACAGAGGAGACACTAGGAATTCGAGTTTGTGGAGACCTCGCGAACTGAGCGAGCAAGCCAACGTGAAGAAAAGCTTGGGAGTGTGAGCAAGAACAGAAGGATAGAGAAAAGGTGAGGATATGAGCAGGACAGAGGTGTTAAGAGTGGTGTTAGACGAGCGGTCATTTGGAAATCGCAACAACGATAACCTGCTGAACAAAGGAAAGCACCATTCATACACGGGGATATGGTGTGGCAAATCCAGAGCAAGGGAGGGGGTGCTCGACAATCGTGCTGGTCGCCACCATCAAGTCAGAGCAAACATGTTGATACGAACGTGGCATGCTACTAGCGTGACTTTTCTTTCGTCATAATGAACCCGAGGCTGTGATCATAAGGCCAACGGCTCCATCTCTTCCCCTTCAACTATGAAAACCTCGCGGGTCGTTTCGCTTTCTCCTTTTTATCTCAATGGATTGTTTTTTCTTCACGAACCTGAATGGCTTGAGAAGCAAGGAGCCTGTCTGTCCTGTCCCCTCCCTCTCGACACACGCCAGCACGCATGGAGCGCAAGCGCAGCGGCGGAAGCCTCAACGCCTTGGGTAGCAGCACTACCGCAATGGGCTCCTCGTCCAACAACAGCAGCAGCAATAGCAATGGGAACGCAGGCGCCGGCAACACCAATGCGAGCGCCTCCGTGGACAACCCCGAGTGCTGGGACTCGATCTCGTACTTGGAGAGCGCGTTCCACCATGGCTTCATGCGCAGCCGCCTGAAAACGGGTGAGTTCGTGTACCACGAGAACACGCGGCTGACGCGCGAGCTCGACGAGTTCTGCGATGTGGACGCGATGCACCAGCCCAAGGGTCCGATCATCCTGCTGGGCGAGAGCGGCGTGGGCAAGAGCGCGTTCCTGGCCAACTGGCTCGTGCGCCGCAAGAAGATGTTCCAGAACTGGCAGACGTCGTACCCAGAGTTCATCTTCTACCATGTCGTCGGCTGCACGCGCCAGTCGTGCTTTGTATCGAACTTGCTCGAGCGCATCCTGCGCGAGATCAAGGAGTACTTTGAGCTGAACAAGGAGATCCCGGACGTCGAGGAGCGCCTTGGGTGGCAGTTCCCGCGGTTTCTCGAGGCCGCGTCCAAGAAAGGCCGCGTGATCCTCATCATCGACGGCCTCCAGCGGCTGCGCACGAGCGGCGGCGAGAGCATCCTCAAGTGGGTCCCGCTCGCGTTTCCGCCCAACGTCCGCATCATCTTCTCGGGCACGATCAACTACCCGACGAGCAAGTTCGTCACCCCGGCCGGCTCGGTCGCCAGCCACGTGGCCATGGCTGGAGGAGCTGGAATGGCAGCGGGGATTTCTCACACGAACGAGCCCGTGCCGCTGAGCAGTGAGCACCACGAAAAGGCAAACCTGAACGCCCAGATGATCGAGCGCATCAAGGTGAGACTGTGTCTAGCTCTGCTGTCCATTCATTATTCTTGTGGTTGACTGACCTATGAACCAATTTCTATGGTGTCTCTGTATACCAACAGCTCGAGGCGAACCGCCGGAACTGGGCGTCCGTGCACGTCCCGACGCTGGCCGAGGACGACCGCAAGCGCATCGTGATGAAGTTCTTGCACAAGCAACCGCACCGACCGAGCCACAGCATGTCGGTCAGCTCGCACATCTTGGAATCGCTCTTTCGCAGCGACACTGGCAACAGCAACAACAGCAGCGAGTCCTACAACGGTCTGCAGCTCTTTGAGATCCAGCAGAAGGCCATCGTGGCCGTGCCCATGACGGCCAACCCGCACTTCCTCAAGATCTTCCTCGCTTGTCTCGCCTGGGCCGTGGGCGAGGGCTTCAATGTTCACTACGTGTTTGAGAACTGGCTGAGCGCCGAGAGCGTCGGCCAGCTGCTCGAGACGATCTTGCGCTCCATGGAGACGGGCTTCGCGCCGGATAAGCAGAGCACGGACGACGCGCGCCAGTTCCTGGCTGAGAACAGCGTCGGTCGGACGGGCCACCAACAGCAACAAATCGTGCACCCGCCCATTAGGCGCAAGATCTCGGCGAACGTGGTCTCGAGCACGGACAAGCAGCAGCTCATGATGGGAGACACTAAAAGTGGTGGCGGTACCTATGGTGGACACAATGTGGACGAACACGGTCTCATGTCCACATCGGGTGGACGTCCAGGGTTCTCCACTTCGTCCAAGAGAGAGTACGGCTACCACGATGCAAGGATCTCAAGTAGACAATCTGTCCCCACAGAAAAGACAATCTCAAATGGACAACATATCCCCATCGAGAAAACGATCACGTCTTCCGTCATTGAGCTCGAGTACGACGAGACGCTACCGCAGCGCAGCTCCATGCCGACGTGCGATGAAAAGGACAGTGGGACCGTCTACAGCAATAGTGTCTCTTCGTCAGGGACACCAGGTAGATTCATGGCCGTGACTCGCACCGACAGCGCCCATGAGACCAAGGAGGTGTTCGTATCCACACTCCGCAACGACACCACAATGGGTCGCGGCCACTCAAACTCGGTCTCCGAGGACTTTGGGTCACTCACGTCCTCGTCAGTGTCCTTCGCAGCTGGACAGCCACTCGCTGGTGGTGGATTCACGTTGTCGTCCTCCTCTCCGCTGCGAATTGCCGGCAGCACTGCAAGTCGCGTCAGCTCTCCGTCCAAACCCTTACTGTCACACAGCAACATGCATTCACAAAGCCTTCGCATGCCACCGACGTCACCCATGAGGGCGTCTTCGCGGGAGAGCGAGCTACCCATGTATCTCATCGGTGGCAGTCGCGTAGCGCCATTGGGCGAGCTGCTCGGCCGCGCGCTCTGCCTGCTCTACGTGTGTCGCCACGGGATGCTCACGAACGAGCTGCGCTTCATCCTGAACGCGATCGTGACCGAGGAGCGCGAGTCGAACAAGCAGCTCCATCGTAAGGCCTCGTTCGCGCACGTGAAGGACTTAGAACGCCAGAGCCTCACGGGCTTCTCCGAGGACGAGTGGCGGGCTTTGTTGCGCGCCATGAAGCCCCTCGGCGTGCTCTTCGTGCAGGACGTGGTCCTGTTGCCCATCTGCAAGGAGATCCTGCGCGAGGTCGTGTGGTGGCGTTACATCGGCAGCGAGCGCCTCGAGCAGAAGTACCACCAGTGGCTCATCCGGTTCTTCCGCATCCACCCGACGACCTTCCGGCGCGTCGAGGAGCTCCCGTGGCACCTCAAGCGCTGCTACCAGTGGGACGCGCTGCGCAACGTGCTCGTGAACCTGCCCATGTTCCAGCTGCTCTACACGGCCAACTACAAGAACGAGCTTTTCGGGTACTGGAAGACGCTCACCGATGGCCCCTTGCTGCTCTACAACACCTCGGACACTGCTGTGGCCAGTGATCCACCGGTGCATGCACTCCCCTTTGACATTGTCAAGGAGTACGGGAAGAGCGTCGAGGACTGGTATAAGAGCGCGCGGCCGCCCACCAAGGTGTTTACACCGATTGTGCAGCTCGTGACCAAGTTCATGTACGAGTTCTCGCTCTACTACCAGGGCTACCTGCCGGTGTTCAACTACGCGCCGTTCGATCTCAAGAGACTCTTCCACGACGGCTTCAGCTTCACCGAGGACCTTCCACACGTGCAGTCGTCCAGTGCGTCAGCCATGGCGAGCGGGGCTGCGTCAGTGGCCAGCAGCACCTCGTCATTATCGGGGACGTCCATGGCGGCGTCGGCCGCGGCGACGGTCACCACCACGCTCATCACGGCACTCGAGTCGTTCTCGACCCTGGGCCAAGCCACTGGTACGACAATGAGTGGCTCGAGTCTAGGCTCGCTGGCTGGCAGGGACAAGGACGGAGCAGACAACTGGTTCTATTTCTACCAGCGCTGGGTCTGGATCCATTTTCCCTGGTTGGCGCTTGGCAAGGAGATCGTGATCCGCGAGCCCTTCGTGAGTCTCAATAACGCCAAGGGCTGCACGCATGGCAGTGGCTCCGTTGGCGCTAGTCAAGACCAGCAAGGCCTCGCACTAAGCAGTGGTAGCCTGGACTCGAACCACGCGCTCTCAGCCGACTCTAGCGGTGACGGCGGGGACGAAGAGCTCCGGCGTGAAGGTGACCTCAACCGCAATGGCCCGGGCAACGCGCTGCTGGCGCCGCTGCACCATGCGAGTATTAGTGGCGGCAGCGGCACCAGTGGTGGCAAGTCGATCATCCACTTTGACGCGCGTTTCTGGGACGTGAAGAAGAGCATGTTCGAGTCCAATGCCGAGCACGCACTCAAGAAGAAAGGCATCGCGAGCCCGTCGAAGATCGCGGCGCTACAAAACTCGAGCGTGTTGTCGCCGGCGTCGGCTATCAGGACCCAGGACGTGATCTCGCCCGAGAACCTCTTCCGCAAGAAAGCCACGTACGTCGCCGTCAAGAACGTGCTCTCTTCCTCGGTGCGCCGTTTGCCAAGTGCCATTGTGAACGCCTCGTTGCCGCTGGCGAGGGTGCCCGAGCATGGAGGGGGCAATAACAACGAGCTTAGTGCCGCTGTCAATGGCAACACGTTCATGACTGAAGCCTCGCTGGCCACTAGAGGTGGGGACCTAGGCTCGGCGGACCTGCTGATACCTCAGCAGCTGGACCTGAACCTGCTCGCCACGAGCTCCAAGGGGAGCCTGGGGACCAAGGACCTGGTACTCGAGCACCTGAACGTGAGCGACGCGTCGACGTCCTCGGCGCTCACGATGGCCTTTGGGCTCCCAGCGCACTTTCAGGACTACCCGCAGTCCGAGTGGGACTTGAAAAAATCATACAACTACGCCGTGGTGCTCAAGCTCCAGACGCTGTACGACACGATGAAGACCGAAGTGCACAAGAAGCAGAGCCATTTGCAGCTCGTGAAGAAGAAGATCGCAGAGACCAAGCGGCGCTACGAGTTCACGATGCGCGAGTGCGACATGGCCAAGCACGCAATCGATGAGATGAGCGCGCGCATGGAGCGCATCGAACTCACAGTCGTCGCCATCGATCGGCAGGAGAAGAACCACCGGAAGCTCATCCGCGGCTGCGAGACGTTCGTGGCGTGCGACCCGGCACATTTTGACACGATGAAGAAGGAGCTCAAGCTGCTGCAGATGAAGCTCAAGGACTTGGTTGAGGAGAAAAAAATACTTTGCGTCAAGAAGAATCATCTGCAGAGTATGGAGCTCCCCATGTTGCGCAAGGCTATTGAGAAGAGCAAGAAGCTACTCAGTGCTGTGGTCGAGAAGCTCGAGCGCGCGCGCGAGAAGGCCGCGCACGACCAGGCGTCCATCGATAAGCTCTACCAGCGCCGGCTCGAGATGATCGACAGCGTGCGCAATGCGAACTTCAAGGAGTCCGACGAGTCCCTCGAAGAAGTCGAGAGCGCATCGTCGCAGCTCACGGCCGACGTGACCACGCGCTCGCTGGCCGCCAAGGTCGCGCTCCAGCAGTGCGAGTCCATGTGCGAGAAGATCCAGAAGGCCACGGGCTTCTCGAAACTCGAGCTCATTTTGCAGAAGTTTGTCAGTCGCGAGGAGCTCAACAAGAGCTTTGAGGAACAGGCCAAGATCTACGAGGAACGGCTCAAGCAGATTAAACTCCATCAGGCCGAGCTCGAGCAGCAGCTGCACTCGCTCGAGGTCTCGAACGCCGTCGCGGCCTCGGACGACCCGCGCGTGCTCGAGGAGAAGCTGCGCGTCGCGGAGCTCGAGCTCGCGCGCATCGAGCGCACGCAGAACAGCCTGCTCACGACGTCGAAGGAGGTGATCGCCGGTGCATCACGCGTCGTCAAGCTCATTGGCGTGACGTCCTGTCGCGATCCGTACGAGAACGTGATCTCTGCTGCGCACCTGTGGCCGCCGCCGCTGGGTTTCGATGGCGAGAGCAGCCTAACGTCCGAGTTTGAGACGCTCGAACCGAAAGACATTGCGAATCTGCTGGAAGTGTGTCAGGACCGAGCGAGTTTGATGATCGACGCGGTACGTGGACACTATGTCAAGCTACTGACTGTGAAAAGCTCGCGCTTGACTGATCCTGTGTTGTGTATGACTAGATTGAGGGCGGACGAGGAGACCCGAACGTCAACTTCTCGCTGGTGAGCACCCTGGCTGCTAGCTTTGCTTGCTTGTACCTATTTATTGACATATGACGACTGTGAGCTCATGATCCATATTCTCCCATGTTCCACAGATGTACGAGGTCCCTACAAAGGCGCGGACTGGAAAAGTGCTGCGTGGCGAGGAGAAGCTGGTCACGAGGGCTGGTCAACCCAAGAAACACTCGTCGAACGCAGGCAACAACGGCGCCGACAAACGCGACCGAGGCTTTGACCGAGGCTCCATTTCTGCGATCGCGTTCCCAGTACCGAGCTCTACTGGTTATGCGCCTGATAATCAGCCAAACGACATGGCATTGCTTTCATCAGCGGCACCAGACGTGGGCAGTGATAGTGACGGCGACGATGACCCAGCCACGCGCGAGTCGGTCAAGGCGTCAAGCCGGAGCAAATTGGCCACGAAGAAGCGCATCGCTGGCCACAGCGCAGCACACGGTGGTCACTAATAGCTTGCTCCGTGAAACGCTTCTTGCACGACGAACAGGTGGCTCACTTGTCGAAGTCGGCAAGCTCCACTGAGCGGTAGTTTAACAGCTGCAGCATGCCTGCAAGGTATTGCACCACGGGTAGAACGAAGCGCCACTCCTCGTCGATTACCATCAGGCCACCATGTACGTTTCACGTAAACAGCAATGCCCGCGTCGAACAGCTCCTTGACGCGGGACCCGACACAGTTCTTGAGTGTGTTGTCGATCACGACACGCACAACACGACCACGCGCACTTGCAGCGAGCACCTCTTTCACGATGCATTCGTGAGTGATCACATACATGCTTACGTCGATCGTGGCCGTCGCGCCCTTAAAGAGGGCGAGGAGGGGTAGATCGAGGAGAAGAGAAGGTGCCGGTTGGGAATTTGGGCTCTTCGCCATGTAAACTACCACGATACCTCTTTATAACACGGATCGAGCACCAGATTTAAACAGGTTTATTCAACTTTGGACACCAACGTGTGTCTGGTGTTTCTTACAGTCCGCGACAATGGTCCGTGAACAAGGTCAATTTTTAGCCAATCAGAATCAATTTTTTGTCTTTTTGACGTGATAAAGACAGAATTGTAGCCAATAAAGAGATCATTACAGCTGTCCAAATCCCACTTAATAAATCGATTTGTGAGCACACTTATAAAGTGCGCGCCAAAAGTTTAGAAAATTCTTGTTCTGCAACTTTTCTCTAAAACTATTGCGTCAAACAGCACACAAAGCGGCTCAAATGAAAGAGCAAAGAACGAGAAGGAAAACAAGCCCACAGCAACGCAACACG
>JAADXK010000945.1:0-13442 GCA_023337805.1 Globisporangium barbulae | reverse complement strand
TTCAAAGCGCGCATCGACGCGATCAAAAACAGACATGTGGTCGAGAAGCTCGACATCCTCACACAGCACGCGCACGCAATTGGCTCAGCGGAGGGGCTAGCAAACACGCTCTTTGACGTGGATGTACTCTGTGCTATCCGTTGGGCACAGGAAGCCTGGGACAGCGTGATGAGTGCAGCAATATCGAATTGTTGGCGCCACAAAGCGATCCTAGACGAGGAGAGCTACGAGTTTGTAGACAGTATGAGCCGGCTTCGCATAGCGCCGCAGTAAACAATAAAGCTCAGGTATCACGCTCAGCTTCAGCGCTCTTGCCACGTTGGCGCGGTTTCGGCGCAAATCTACTCACTTGCTTCTTGCTCTACCTGTATATTTAAATACCTTTATTTGCTTTTAGCCTCCAGAATTTTATAATAAAAACCAGATGTTTTAACCGCACTACTCGGAGAGTCGGCTGTATATGGTGGAGTCTTTTGGTGTCTTTGAGGAGTTGGGGTTGGGTAGAGAGCGGTTGTGAGGATGTGGTAGCTCGGAGTGTGGTGATCTGCCATTAGGAAGGCGGATGGGACAATGCTGAGGGAATGATGGAGAGAACTGGCTTCAAAAAGATTCGATTTTATTTTTTGCTCCAGGGGGTGTCAGGACATGGGCAATTTGATTCGCTAAAATTTTCCGTCTAAAAAATGACTAAACTCCAGACTTGACACCCACTACAGAGCTCCCTTGGCTAACGAAAACCTCCTTTTTACTATTATTCGCACGAATTGACTTATTTGAGGCATCTGTATATATAAATTACAAAAGACAGATGCGAGTCACTGTTTGAAATTTGGCGGGAACTTGCACTATGAACGACCGAGCTCACAGACCCACTTTAACGCACATCACAAGCAACCATGAAGCCACGTCAGCGATCTCGTGTTCACCTGACGCTCGACGAGCAACGCGTGCTGTTCAACCACCGCCAAGACCACGAGGCGCTCTCGCTTTCAGAATTGGGGTGGTGGGCACAGACACAGTTTAAGCTATGGAGAGCTACCGCCCCGTCAAGTGTTTCGGAGCTTCTGAAGCGTTTTCGATATCATTCAGCGCTGTCAGCAGAAACGCCTGCCGAACCGCCTGCTCCAGTGTCTGCTGTGCTTGATATCAAGCTGGCGGAGTGGATTGAGCAGTGTTCAAAGCAGAGGATCTGCCTGACGGGCCACCTCGTTCGGCTGAAGGCAAAGAAGCTGAGAGACGAGATCGTGGCCAACGACTTGTCTGTCGTGATGCGCGAGCGACTGCTGGTACTCACTTTCTCGAAGGGCTGGCAGTACAACTTCCAGCGGCGACTCAAGCTCAAATCGCGCCGCATGCATGGTGAGGCCGGCTCAGCGAGCCTAACAGCAGTCGAGCAGGGACGTGCGCAGCTCCGCGGCGTCACGGTCGAGTACGAGGCGAAAAACGTCTTCAATATGGGCGAAACAGCGCTGCACTTCTGCAAGCTCCTTCCACCAGCATATCGTCCGAGCCAGTCTCTGGCCGGAAAAGCAGCAAGAAGAGAATGACAGTTGCTGCGGCAGCGAATGCTGATGGCAGCGAGAAACTCCCGCTGCTCTTCTTCGACTCTGCGTGCCAGCCTCGCTGTTTCGGGAAGCAGACAACCCAACAGCTTGGCGTCAACTATACCAGAAGCAAAAAAGGCTGGATGAACCGCGCGCTTTTCCAGTCGTGGGTAGAAGAATCGAACAAGCAAATGATGCAAGAAGACCGCCGCATCCTCCTCTTCCTCGACAACGCGTCCGCACATCATGTCGAAGAGCCACTCAGCAACGTGGAGATTCAAATGCTGCCGTCCAACATCACGTCGGTTTTGCAGCCGCAAGACGCCGGTGTGATCGCGTCGCTGAAGGCGTGGTTCAAGCGTAGACAAGGGCAGTACGCGGTGGAGAAAGCTAACGAGATTTTGGGCGCGGCAGGAACTGTGAGCAGCGCTGACGAGATTTACAACGTCGACGCTCTGCAAGCAATGCGATGGTGCCAGGAGGGCTGGGAATCTGTCTTGCAAACAACAATCGCGAACTGCTGAAGGCATACCGGCATTCTGCCGGAAGACATCTACGACCTCATCAGTAGCATAGCAAACATGCGACTCGATACCATGTCGCCCCACAGCCTTCAAAATAAATTCTGTTCGAGTAATTTGCATCGAGCATCAATTTTGCCCATCGGATTGGTTTTTGCGAGTCATGACGGAAAATCTGCTTTGCACCTGTGAAACATTATACCTCGGGCTGTGTATATCCTCTACATTTCCATACTAAAATGAGAGGATGTGCCCCCTTCGTTAGTCAAGGGAACCCTGTATTGGCACCTCAGCTTGGATTTTGGCATTTATTTCGACATTCCTGACTCTATGTCGAATATTAGCTTTTCGGACACGGAATGCACCAACGCTGCCCTTATAGTCGACTGTGTTCATTTACGATTCTCCTGGTGTCGTCACGGCTGCCACATTCGTCAGACTCTCGAGCCGCGGCAGTGACTTCGTTCGGTACGGCGCAGTGTGCGGCTGCGTGCTGTGATGCATTGCGAGATTGTTGGGCGAGTTGTTCATCCCCACGACGGCGACGTTCGGAACTTCCACGGCCACTTGCTGGTGCTGGTGGCACTTGCCAATCAGCCCGACCCTCTCGAGACACGAGCCGTCGTCTATAAGAGCCATCATCGCAACATTGCTGTGTTCACCTGGGTCACTCGGATCTATCGTCGCATGTGCACTGTTATTGGCAGCAGCAAGCACGCCCGAAAAGAGCAACGCGGCCGCACTCGCGCTCTTGGTCGGCGTCTGCTGCTGAGTGTTAGGATTCACACTGGGCTTGGGCAGGCGGAAGCCGGCGCGGTAGACAAAGTCGGCGGCTCCGGGCGCGTGGTGCATAGGCTCGGCACTGCTCTTGGGCCGCAGCCCCGAGTGGCCCCCCGAGCGGCCGCGGATGACCGACTTGGTGTCGATGCGGTTAACTGCGGAGCGGGTCGGTCCGGCGCTGTTGACGATCCGCTGGCGCCGCAGCCGGTGCTCGTCGGCCACCAGGTCGTCCGCGAACGACAGGTGGTCGTGCTCGAGGCCGCGGCCATCACGATACGTCCCAGCCGAATGACTGGCCGTCGCTAATGCTGGGTCAACACCACTGTGTCCAATACACTCGTCGTGGGCGTTCGGTTCCAGCTGCTCGTCGTCGATGGGCCGGTCGCAAGCGATGCACGTGCCCAGGTTCCCCAGCCCCCGCTTGCTCTGCGGGTTCCTGGGCTTCCCCACGTTCGGAAAGATGTTCGCGAGCCCAAACTCGATCACGAACCGGAGTTTCCGCTCAAAGGTGTCGCGGAACTCCGCCGCGTGCTTGTTGTTCGCGAGCACTGGCTGCAGCTGGTCCATGTACAAACGCGTCTTGGCACAAAAGAGCGCGGCTTTGGCCAGGCGGAAGCCCTCGAGCACCTGCTGTGGGGGCATCTCCAGCACGACCGCGCCGCTCGACGGGTCGACGGACTGCGGTCGCTTGGCCACCAGCAGGTACTTGTTCTGGTCGATGGCCACGCCCGAGCCCAGGAACCGGATCACCTTGGTCAGCAGTACGGCCAGCTCGCTCTTGATGTCCTCCTTCACGGTGCCCGTCGGTGCTGATCCCGAGGGCGCATTCTTACCGAAATGCTCTAGCTTGAGCCCGAACTCGGCCACGGACAGCGCGAAGCGTGCGAGCTTGTCCTCCATTCCCTCGGCGCTCTCGGTGATCGCGATGCTGTCCACCATGGTGTTGAGCTGGTGGATCATGTTGCTGTTGTACTGAATGGCGTTTTCCAGCGCGTGTTTGATGTTCTGCGTCGTGCAGGCGGCGTCCTGGATCGCCTGCTGCGTGTTCTCGTCGCGGGTGGCGACCTCGGCGAAGCGCGCGACGCTGAGCGCCGTCTCCTGTTTGAAATTCGCCTGTAGCGCCTGCGCGAAGAGCTTCTCGTCGTCAATCATGGCCATCAGGTCGCGCAGCGTCTGGCGGTTCTTGGCCACGTTGGACGCGGTGGTCGACACAAGCACATGCAGCTTGGGGATCTCGGCGGCCGTGCGCGTGAGCATCAGGTCCGTGGTGGCCGCCAGTTTGCTCACCTCGATGAGCTTCTGCTGCGTCTCCTGGATCGAGAAGCTGAGGTCCCCGCTCACGCGCTTCATGGCGCCACGCTCGCTGGCCGCTTGGTCCAGATTTGCGTTGATCTGGCTCACGTGGTGCTGCAGCTCCTGGTAGTGCTCCTGGATCACCGTGGCGATCGTCCCGGTCTTCTTCTCGCCGATGGCTACGCGGCCGTCGATCCCACCGAGCTTGGATTCATTGCGGACAAGCTGGTCGTTCATACGCATGAGCTCGGCGCTCTGACGCATGACCCCAGCGTCCAGCGAGTGGAGACTCTCCTGATGCGCCTGCAGATTCGACTGGCACGACATCATGTCCCCACAGACGTTCTTCAGCGTCGTGTACGTCTCATCAGCGAACGCCGCGTGCTTCTTTTGGAAGGCGGCGAGGCGGTCCTCCGTGTTCTCAATGCGCTCCGTGATTCCCGCCACATGACTGGCTGTGGCGGCTTCCTGGGCCGCCAGCTTGCCCTCTATCTGCGCACTCATGGCGAAGAACTGTTCGACGCCCTTGTTGTGGTCACTCAGCTGTTGGGAATGGCTCAACGTGTCGCACTCCAGCGCACCGGTCTTGCGCTTCATATGCTCCACGGCGTCGCTCATCTCCTTGGTCGTGTTCTCTTGTTTAATCATGTCGGTCTGTAGAAACTGCATGCTCTCCTGTAGTTTGCGGGTCGTCGAGTGCATTCCGGACCAGAGATCCTGGATGCGCGCGGCGATCGTGTCCTCAAAGACCGACTTCCACTTGTTCTCGGCCAGCTCGCGCTCCGAGAGCGTCAGGTTCATGTTGCGCTCCAGGTGGGACGCCTCGGCCTGTAGCGTCTTAATGCTCGTGGCGATCAGCATGTCGATTTCGGCGCGGAAACTCGCGAGGTCGCTGTGCTGCGGCATGAGCTCCAGGTCGCGCCGGAGCATGTCCATCTCGACCTTTAGTCTACAGCAACATTGTCATTGTTAGAGCTGTCAACTTGAGTTCGTGATTTAGAGCCTACACTGTAGACAAGATAGTGAGAGAACGTACGATGACTGGGCGACCTCCTGGTTGATCTTCAGCCGCAGTTGTGCGGCCCTGAGCGACTCGATCTCCTTCGCGAGGCCGCTGAGGTCCACGCTCTTACCATCGCCACCACCACGGCCTGAGCCTGAATTGCCTTCACCATCAGCTGCTTCACTGCGAGTCGATACACTCGGTTGACTGGCCTCAGTTTCACTAATTGTAGTGGCTTTGACTGGCGGTGATGACGAGGCAGTAAAGCTCATGAGACTGGGCGAGAGGTCCATGCGCGTCTCGAGCGCCTCGAGTTTCTCGAAAACCTTCTCGAAGCGCGCCTCGAGCGATGAGAAGTCGATCGAGATGTACTTCAGAAAATCGTTCTCCCGCGTTGCTGCTTTGCCTCCAGTGCCATGGCTACTGTTACTACTATTGCTGCAGTTGTCGCCCACGCTGCGCTTGACCCGCGACGCAACGCCACCTGAAGCCATTGCCGTCCTGTGAGCAGTGCCACCTGGACCATCAGCTAGCACAACTGTGCGTATGTTTGTGCTTGAGGTTCGACAGCTGAGCAAGCACCCACTTGGGTCGAGGCGGCGTGATGACCAGGAATAGAAGCTGAAACCATCCTTGATCCCGTCGGCTGAACACGACGGGCTTGACAGACCACTCCGCTCCAGCTTTACCTGGAGCCAAGAATTACGCCACGTACTCATCGCCATCCTGGTTGCTCGCTGCCATGCATTGCTCCAGGAACTGCGCCGTCTCGTCGAAGCCACTGACCTGGGCGATCTCCAGCGGGTTCGCGCCGTCCTGATTCGGCATGTAGAGCGCAATGGACGGTAGGTACTTGATCAGGATCTTGATCACGTCCAGAAGTCCGAGCCAGGCCGAGAGGTGCAGCGGTGTGTTCCCACTGGCGTCGGCGTAGTCAACAAAGTCCGGATGCTTCTTGCACAGGTACGTCACGCTTTCAACATCGTTTCGCAGACACGCGTGGCTCAACGGCATCCGTCCATCAGCGTCGGTGGCCAGCAGATCCGCGTTGAACCGCTCGCCCAGGAGCTCAAGGACCTCGAAGCTTGACGCCACGTGCGCACACGCCAGCTGCGTGGCGTTCACGACGTCCACTGCGATGTACTTGCTCTCGAGCAGTAGACTGACGGTCTCAGTGGACCCACTGAGCGTCGCAGCATGCAATGGCGAGTCGCCATAGAGATCCGCGCCTGTCTGCAGATCAAAGACCTCATCCTGCGCCATGTGCGCCAGCAGGAACCGGATCGAATCCACCTGCTGCGCGTAGCACGCATAGAAGAGCGGAGATCGGCCGTCGCTGTCTCGCCAGTCGAGAACACTGCTGCTGTTTTTGTACTGTTGGTCCTCTGGGTCAGCTGTGGCTTGCTCGTCCTGGCGAGAGGCTTCGTAGAGTGCTTCGAGGCACGTGACGTGGCCATTGAGCGCTGCAGCGTGCACTGAGGACGCGAGCGTCGTGTAGTAGCAGTCCATGCATGCCGACAGGCTCGCACTGGCAGCAGTATCGACGCTCGAGGTCTCACTGCTGCTGTAATACTCAGCAAAAGTCGTCATGGAACAGCCCAGCGGCTCGCCAATCGACATCACCGGCAACTCGAGCACGACCTGCTGGTACTGCTGCTCCTCTGGGATCCATCGCTGAATCTCAAGTTCCACTAAGATTTGTTCTGCCCTGGCTGACTGAAGATACTCTGCTACGGCGCTGAGATTGTTCACGGTCTCTAATGCTCCGCACTTCATGAGCAAGTCACCGTTCTTGATCCCGACCTGGTCAGCGATCGACTCGGGCGCGACATTGTTGAACACCAGCAGCAGACTGGCGCTCGCTTCTCCCTCTTGAGGTTGTTCCGTACTGGCTGCTGCGCCTTGGACTGATGGGTCACTATCGACATCGCCTTCAGCGCCTGAATCTTGCTCGTCTGCCCACTTGAACGGGTTCAACTGGCAGCCAAGAAGCCCTTTGCCCTGCCACTTGCGTGGTCGTAGCGACAGCGACTCTCGAATGAAGTGTTGTTCTTGCTCGGGTCGTAATACCATGAGCTCAATCTTTTGGTTCACCGAGCTCTTGACTTTGTCAGCGATCAGCAGCAGGCAGTTCGCTGTGCTGCTGGTGATTCCGCCAAAGTCCACGAGCAGATCGCCAGCTTGGAGCGACGCCTCCATTGCTGGCGAACCGTCTTTCACGTGCAGCACCTGGGCAAACGGGTTGAGACCCAGCGCCTGGGCGTCGTGAGCTGAAATCAGTTGCGCTGCTGGAGACTGATGCAGTGGCGCAAGCGCGTCTTGCTGCTCAGGTTCAGAGCTGTCGACGGTGGTCGAATTGCCAGACTTGAGCTCGTCAATCACTGCATTGGGAGTTTCAGAAGAATTCAAAGCCAAAGACCCGTTCTCGCTTTCGGTTCGATGCTGCGCGTCCTCGAGGTCGTTTGGGGTACCTTCGACATCGCTCTTCGTCCCTTCCACGCCTTTATCCTCGGGGCTGAGAGCTTCAGGATCTGTCGATCGAGACTCTTCAGCAGTTCTTCTTGGGATGGCGCCTTTCACTTCTTCGTCTACTTGAGGTTCAAGACTGGGTCTCTGCTCGCTGGCAGCTGCGACTTCGTCGTCACTGGCAGTGATATGCTCAGGTTGAGCCGCTGAATCTCCTGGGCCATAGAGTGCATTGTCGTCCTGCGAAGCGGTGCTCGATGCTGCTACGTCGTCATCACCACAGTTCATCACTAGAACTGCATCCGGAAAACCAACAGGACCACAATTGACATCGTCGGCTTGTGTGGGGATAGCCACACTCGCTTCGGGGTTTGCATCAGTGGAGTCCACAACGATGTCACTCTGGACCACGTCGTCAATCTCAGGTTCCTTAGTAGCATCCTTGAGCTTCACAGTAGTACCGTCGACAATGGGAACATTCGAGTCCGCCGCGTTGTCGTCACCGCTAGGCACTACTGGAACAGCTGTATCCTTGTCGTCTGCTTCTTGCGTAGGTGCATTATCAGTGACACCCTGCCCAGGTTCGGCAGCAGCGAGTACAGCGCCAATCTCGCTCTCACCAGCTTTCACAACCTCAGACTCCACACTGGACGATTTCTCTTGCTTATCGACAATCTTAGCAGCCTCGATAACCGGTGCGCTCGCTACTGTCTTCTCGTCACCATCGCGCTTTTCTTCAACTGCTTTCACGTTCACTGCAGCGTGTGCTGAACCCTCCCTCTTCGTTGCTGGTTCAACAGACGACGCTCCTTTATCGATTCTTGTCAGGTCCTCGTCACTTGTCTTGTTATCCTCGGCATGGAAACGACTGGAAACGATGTTGTCCAGCAGTGATTTCTGCGAACTACCGCGCTCCACAGCCTCACGCCTCTCGCCAGTATCGGGCTCTTCATTCGCCACCAGCTGTTTGTGCTTCCTCTCCGCGAGCCTTGCGCGCTCCTTTTGCAGTCGATGGATCTCCATCCGCCGCTGCTTGTCCTGCTCGTACTGTTCGGCCTGCGCTGCTCGGCGCTTGAGCGTCGCCTCCAGCTGCTTCTGCGCCTCCATAGCTTCAAACTGCTTCCACTGGGCCTCCTCCGCGGCGATCTGCTGCTTGCGCTCCATCTCGGCGAGCAGCTCCTGGCGCATGGCACTGGCGAGCTCGTCTTCAACTGCGAGGCGCGCGCTCTCGATCTCGCTGATGCGGTGCTCGCGCTCCATCAGCGCCTCCTCTTCGATCTGCCGCTGACGCGCAGCGTACTCCTCTCTAGCCTTGGCGTCCGCGGCGTCCTTGAGCGCTTTCATCTTCAGCTCCAGTGCCTGTTTCCTTAGAATCTCCTTCTCCTTGGCGATGCGATCTTTCTCCTCGCGGTCCAGACGCAGCTTGGTCAGGTACATCTCCTTGATGCGCGCCTCTTCTTCGCGCTGCTGTTGCAATTGCTGAGCCCTCAAGTACGCTTTCTCGGCCTGCACAATGCGCGCCATGCGCAGTTCCTCCTCCTGCATCTGCGCGCGCTCCTCCTGCCGCGCGAGCCGCGCCTGGCCCTCGGGCTTGCCCGTGTAGTCCTCCTGCGTCATCAGCTGCACCTCCTGGCGGCGCTTGGCCTCAGCGATCTTCCTCTCTTTGTGGATCTGCGCGGCCGAGAGCTCCTGTTGCTGAAATGGTACCACTGATGTTGATGCTTGCTGAACGATTGGCGGCTGGTGACTTGGACGTGTCGGGGGCTCGTGGGTGACGGGTGTCTGCGTCGTCTGGTACCCGGCGCTGCTCGTCACGTTCATCTGCCGCAAGAGCATCATTCTATCCACATCACGCGCTGGTAACGCGTCACGCGCACTCGTCTCGCTGCTGTTCGCTGCGCCAATGCGCCGCACGCCATGCAGCGGGCTCTTGGGCGGCGGTGCACGGCTCCCACCGCCGCGCGCAAAGCCACCAGAGATCGCGGTCGTAGGACTGCCATTGCCAGTAACATTCGCACTACTACTGTGGCTGTCGAGGGCACTCCAGGGATCGTTCGTCTCGACGGAGAGCGGGAAGACGCGGCGCTTGCTGCTGGTGCGGTGGCTGGCAGCCGTGATCATTGCGAACCGAGCGGACTGTACACTGGAACCACGAAGCAGGTCACGCCACACAGCAGCAGTAGCAGCACGTAATGGTGCTCACAAACGCGGCCATGCGTTCATAGGAAGAACACGCTTTACGTCGCCATCGTCGTCAGCGTCATGGCCGCTCGGAGCGTCACGCTCACGGATTGTTTCGCATATTGGCTGGCTGGTGCGCTAAAAGTGGACATCACATTCTTTAGCGAGTATCAGAATCAGACACAGTACTTGTCTGATATAGAACCCCGATGTAGCCATTTAAGGGGCATGGAACGCATGGGTACGTTAATGACCACGGCACACGCTGCTCCTTAAGTATTTAGAGCTCCTATAGGACTGCCTTACGTGGTACAATGCGAACGCTGCTTCATAGGAACGAAAGGTTCGTCCTGCCCGAGAGATCTAATCCTAACGATGGCAGCTGTGACATGTGTCTGTGTCTGTGCCCTTGCCAGCGTATCCAGTCGAAGGAACACTTGTCCGTTTTGCGCGACGCCTCGCTCACCCGCGTGCCTGCTCCATTAGCCTATTGGCTCCGAGTGGAAAAGCAAAAGGTGAAACCAATGTCTCTTGGCGCTGACACCAAAAGTGCTGCGACTTTTCAGGACCAGTCGGCCTGGCTAGCTAGATGCAGCAGTAGCAGCAGCAGCGCCTCGTAACCAGATGCAATAGCGTTCGCTCACTTACTAACCAGGAGTGCACTGGCGAAGGGCAATAAGAGCTTGCTGGTGGAGAACGAGACGAAAGACAGAGAGCGTGCGCGCAGTTGGCTACTACGAATCGTGCGTCAACCACACTCAGAACCGATCTTGCGTGTTTCCTGTGTCGCTGTTTGCAGTCGTGTCGTTGGCGAGTCGCAGGTGGCTGAAGCGCACTAATGGTGAAGATCGTGAGAGCCCATGGGTCAGCACTGCTGCTCGCTACCGCGATCTTGGTCGCGATGCAATCTCCAGGGGCGTCGTCACAGCAGTTGGGCGCCTTCGAGCCATCAACGATGCTGCAAGCGCAAGCCTCGAGGGCGAACTTTCGAGTGCTCGAAGCGAGCGCTTCGGCTGCCAGCAGCAGCTCTTCTGTCGGCGCATCCTCCTCGGCATCCGGCAGTGGATCTTTCGAAAGCGGCGCGGCGTCGAGAGGCAGCGGCGCGTCTGGAACAGCTTCTGGTGGTGATAACGGCAGTGGAGACGACAGAGGCGGGGAAGATGACCAGAGCGACGGCTCGTTCGAGTTTGTCGACCACATCCCTGGAGAGAGCTCTTCGGGCTCTGGTGCGCCAAACACGAGCTCAGCGTCAGCTGCGATCTCGGAGCAATCACCCACTGCAACTAGCGCAAGCGTGTCCCAGTCCCAGCCATCTTCGTCTTCCTCGAGCTCGACTGCTGATGCGTCGACGTCTACCGATGGGTCGTCTGCAACACAACCTCCGACGTCTGGAGGACCAACCCCGCCTCCCCCAGGCGAACCAGCAGATGAGTCGTCTGCTTCATCAGGGGAAGGCTCCAGTGATGAGGACAGCCCTGGATCGAGCGATTTCAGCGATTCGGCGTCAGCATCAAGCTCGGGTTCAGATGCTAGTCCAGGCTCAGCTCCTCCACCGTCCGGGTCTGGCTCGTCAAGTGCAGTGCCAGCGTCGCCCACATCATCTTCTGGGTCCAGCGAACCAGCCGCGAGCTCCGACTCTACTTCGGGATCGAACGTGGCTCCTGGCCCCGCTGGCTCTAGCGGATCATCGACAAGTTCGTTGTCTTCAAGTACTGGAAGCGCTTCCAGCAGTGGGTCAACCCCTTCGAGCGGCGGATCAACACCTTCGAGTGGCGGATCGAACGGGATTGAGCCAGGACCGACGTCGCCATCGGGCTCCAATGCGCAAGCTTCAGGCTCGACAACCACCTCAGGGTCTAACAGCCCGAATGAAGGCAGCGAGGAACCAGCGCCAGCCGTGACGCCTGCAGCATCAGTGCCAGCACCAGCGGTAACTCCAGCGTCATCCGTGCCCTCCAGTTCGACAGGTACCTCTGGTACCACAGCCACCAGCGGAACTTCAGGCACATCTGGGACGACTGGAACCAGCGGCACTTCGGGCATATCTGGAATGTCAGGGACATCAGGCACTTCTGGAGCCACTACCACAGGTGGCGCCACCGCCACGACGGGGACAACGTCAGGAAAAACCACGTCCACAGAGCCCACTGGCACCGACACAACTAATGGTGGCACAACCACCAGCGGTGGCACGTCTCAGGTCTCGACCGGCGAGAAGACGACCAAGACTGATGGACCGAGCAAGAGCATCTCGAGCGGCGCGATCGCTGGGATTGTGGTCGGCTGCGCGGCGCTCCTCGCGATCGTCGCAGCCGTGATCTTCAAGAAGATGAAGGCCAAGCAGCGCGAGGTGGACATGTTTGCGGACCTGGGCGACGACCCCGGCATGACCTCCGACTACGCCGCTATGTAACTACGCAAAGCAAGACATACGTTGATGAGGAGCGGGTAACAATCAACTGAAGGCTCCTTTTGTTTTTTATGGCTCGAAATGAAAATGACTGGCTGGCAGGCGTTCGGATGTGCCATGGTGCTTGGAAAAGTCGAAGGGGTACGTCAGCAGCGACAAGACACTTGCGCTAAAATTTTGCCAACACGTACCTTCGAGTCCATTATGAGAGCGCAACCCATCACCTTCCACAAGCAACCTGATTCGGACTGATACTCCCGCTCATTCGTCCGCCAGCGGTCGCCAGAGGCTGACGAAATCCACACACGCCAAGGCATGCGCAGTATCGGAATCGCCACCACGAGTCCAGCAGAAGTAGAGCAGAAGCAGAAGTCGAGATAGAGAAGAGATGGGGGACCTCGTGCTCGGCTACGCGGGCGCGTTCGTCGCTGTCTTCTTCTTTGGCACGTGCTACGTACCGGCGAAGAAGTACCCGACCTACGGTGCGTGCTCGCGATAATCCATTCTCTGTTGCTGTATTGCAATCGCTTGTGGTTAAACCTCACGTGTGTCGCTGTGTATCGATTGGGCTGTGTGCTGTAGACGGCATCATCTTCCAGTGGTTCATGGCGCGTTTATAAACGCTGATATGCGAGAGTGGTGCTTCATTGTCCTGCTTGCTTACCTTGTGCTCGTGTTTATCGATTGAATGTGCACAGTGCTCGGGCATCCTAATGGTCGGCCTCGTCTGGGGGCTCGTAAGCAACAACTGGGCGCAGTTCGCCGAGGCCGGGCTCTACACGTTCCCGCAGGGCATCCTCGGCGGCTCGCTCTTCGCGATCGCGAACCTGCTCATCCCGACAGTCGTTAACAACCTCGGGCTCGGCGTGGGCTTCATGCTCTGGAACGCCACCAACATCTCCATGGGGTACGTCATCTCGCGCTACGGGCTCTTTGGCGTCGAGCCCACAATCCCGAGCTCACCGATTCTCAGCGTGTTGGGCATCGTGTGCATGCTCGCGTCCATCGGCGTCTACGGCATGATCAAGCCAACGCTCGCGGCCGACGCACAGCTGCTGCCACGATCGGGACTCGACACGCCAGACGAGTTTTCCCCATTGCGCAGTAATAGCAGCATGGGCGTTGGCGAAAGCTCGCGCTCGGCCAGCGGGTACAATTCAACGATCGCCAAGGTACTCCGTCGCGCGTCGGGCGCCGACGAGTCGCTGCAATCGGCGCTGATGCACCCGGAGCTGCCGAACTTT
>JAADXK010000944.1:0-13446 GCA_023337805.1 Globisporangium barbulae | reverse complement strand
GTCTTGCCCATTTGGCAATTGACCCCAGGTCTCGGGTTAAACACCCCGATTAGCCAACCGTCCCCTGACCACCCAAATGTCCAGGGTTGACGTGATCCCCGGGAAGTGTACGGCGACACCCCGGGTGAGAAAACTATCGCCCGAAAGGTCTTGGATCCAGACCGAAGAAACAAAAGGATTATCGAGCGATTGCTGCATTTGAGTGTGTTGTCCCTAATTAGTCTGGACGTTGTGAGTGACTCCCAGGTTCTTGCCTGAGTATTGCTTAGATCGAAAGAACTAAAGGGTACACAGTGTGAGGTATTTGACCAATTCCTGATCTTCTAGATAGAGCCCCACCCCTTGGCTTGTATTCTGGCAGATCTGAACCATCTATTGCTACAAAGGACTCGAATCTCGGAACCTAGGAGCGCGCGCACACCACCAGGAAGCAGATAAAAACGCATCCACGTCATCACAACTGCATCACACTCACGTACTCTCGATTTAGATTGAAGAACGCACACATCTCAACGTTGTGAGGCGCGATACTGCTTCTCTGCGTCGTAACCATCATCCCGCTCATGCCAAAGACTCGCTCAATTTGGGCTACTGAGGCTGGAACCGCGTAGATCAGCTTGGCTACTCTGGGGAGATAAAGGTACTGGCGTGTTGCCTGCTGGCGACGCCAATACGCAAGGACTGTCTCCAGTCACTTTTCGTTATGGCCAACAATGTGGACTTAGTAAGCCACCGCTCAATCTTCTCGTCCACGCAGGCAGTGCACAAATTGTAGTGCAGCGGCTGCGCCACGGGCGTCGTGATCATGTCCATGATATCCGAGGGGAGCACCGCAGCCTGTTGCTCGATAGCCTACGTCTCGTGATCCTGCTCAAGTGTCATTTTCAAAATTAGGTTGCAAACTCTCTGAGCAATGAGCTTCTTGGCAGCCTTACAGGTTCGTTCGATAGTCGATGGTGACATGCCGTTCTCTGCGTTTACAAGGCGCACCACGGTAAAGGCCACGTCCTCAAATCTCTTCGAGATTGAATGAAGCATGGTCTGCATTTCTGGGATGAAGGAAATCTTCTTCATGTCAGATCGCTGTTTATACCTTGAGAAAAGTTCTGGTCAAAGGCCTTATGGAGAAGGATACGCGTCTTCTGGATGAGGCGTGAGCTCAGTGAAGTACTCGGCTAGCTCGCACTTGTAGCGCCAGTCTTGCAGCGGCTTTCTGATGTTGAGGGCTCACGTGCGAAGCTGGTACAACGTGATGGTCACGTCAACTTGGTTGCATGTCTCTGCTTGGCTACGCTTGTTGATAAGCGTGATCGGTTCCAACAGAAACATCAACTGGATCAAATCCCGCTTGTCGTTCAGCAGTGAAAATGGCTGAGCAGCGTCTGTGGTTTGAGCTTTCTCAGCGCGTTCTTGAAACCACACTATGAAGGCGTTCCACTTCTCGAGAATGCGTTTGATCACACTCGTCAAATCCATGGATCTGTGGGACTTGTAGTCGACGAGCTGGGTGGTCGAGGTTTTGGTGAGCATTTCACACAAGCGAACAAACAAACTGCCCATCACTTCAACGCGTTTCACCACGAAGCAGGTTCGCCGAATTCGGAAGATGAGGGCTGTCATATCTGGATTCTTGAATCTGTGTGTTTCTCTAACCATGCCGCACGCCATGTTCGTGGCGGCGTTCGTTAGGTGCAGCATGCGCCACTTCCATTGCAGGTTAAGACCGAATTTCATCATCCATTTCACATCGGACCATACGTCGGTCGTGGCGGCGTACAGATCGCGCTTCTCAACATCAAAGTCGCCGATGACCTTCAAAATCCAGTTCTTGAACGGACCGTGGGTCCCCTCTCTTCGTTGACGGTATGCTCGCCAATTCGAAACGAGAGGTTGTTGCTAATGATGATCAGATTTTCCATCAGCAGCAGGTGACTTGGGTCAGTTTCGAATAGCTGCGAGCCTCGAAGTCGCTCACACTTGTCGTCTCGACTGCGTATCTTGTCGTTCTCGGCTTGGGTTTTGTCCGAGACGACAAACTGAACCTCTTTCAGATGCTTCAATGCTCGCGACGTCTTCCCAACCGAGAGGTGAATGAACTGCATCTTGCTGCGACAAATTTCGTTCCCAAGACAGATCCAGCCGAGCTCGACTACGCCGTCGAGTGTGTACGCCGCTTGGACTCCATATTCAAACATGATCGAGAACTCCAAACGTTTTGGTGGTTTCAAAACGAACCCTTCCGCAGGAACATAGGCAGCAATAGCCTCTTGCACTGCAACAGGAACGCGTGATGGTTGCGTTTGGTGTGTCGTTTGTCGGTTGGCACCAGTGGTACGCTCAGAGAACCGTTCGCCGACTCGGACACCGACCTGCGTGCTGGTACGATATCCTTCGACTTCGTCATCGTCGTTGGTCTCACGAGTACCTGCGAGCCAGCTCGCGTGATTGTTCACTCTGTCAGCGGCTTGCCCAGTAGCACGACCAATGGCATTGCTACCTGCAGTACTGATGCCGTAGCTCGCGGAGCGGCGGCTCTCTTGGTCGCTGTCTTGATCCATGGGAGTCGCACTACTATGGTAGGTGCCACAGCGTTGCTGGCTGGTGTGTTCGTTGCTGTTGTTGGTTGCATAGTTGGCAGAATCGGCGACGTAGCTTGCTTGGTCATAAGCTCGGATAATGGCGATATTGGCGCAGTCGGTTGGCTTGGTCGTCGACATGGGCGTCGGTTTGGGTGCTGGTGCGGTCAGTGGTGGTCATGGCGGCGTTAGTGGAGTGACTGGCTCGAACGTTGGAGTTGCTGGCGCGGTCGGTGTCGATGCTGGCATCGTTCATGAAGGAGCCGGTTCGGTCGTCGGTGCTCTGGCGCGGTTGGTGGTCGCGGTGGTGCTGGTGGGATTGGTGGTGGCGATGCTACTGGTGGTGGTGGTCAAGTAGTTGGCTTGGGCGCCAGCTTGGTCGTCGGCTTCAGCGTTGACGCGGTCGTTGGTGCTACTGGCGCGAAGGGTGACTCGGCCTTGGACTCGGGCGTTGGTGTCGCCGTCGTCGATGCGGCTGGTGGTGCCATCGCCGTGCTTGTTGGCTGCGTCAATGGCGTGGTCATCAGCGATGCCGCCGCGGCCGGTCGCGCAGTTGGTGGTGGTGGGTTGCGTTGTTGTCTTCCTGGTTGCGCTACTCTTCTCTTGTAATAAGTGTTGCTATAAAAAATCTCAAAGCGCCACAGAAAATCGTAAATCTTTTTAAATGACCTATTAATTGCCAATCAAATCGTCGTATTTCAAGCTCTAGACTTGATCTAAAAAAGTTGAGCATGAGGTCTCACGTAAACACCTCAACAGTCGACTGGGATAATCCGTACTTAGAAGATGCAACGGTCCAGCCAAATCGCCGTTTATTCGTACTTAAAAAGCATACGACGGTTCAGCCAAGTGTAGCCATTCCGGTATCGAGATCCCTGTGTGTTGCGAGCTGCCAAAGTTGCTCTCGTTTCGAGCGGTCGTGCGTGCGTGAGAATGAAAGAGCTTTATCACGGTCTCTGTATGGCAATAGGGGCTGTATTGAACCAGTTGTGTGTACGTAACATCCTTAGAAAGCGAGAGTGTGTTACGCTGTCGTTCAAACAGTGCAATGTGAAGCCTCAGTCGATGATAAAATCTGAGCTCACACTGAAGATACAACTATTATTTTCTCTGAGAGCGCGCTCCCCTTGCGAACGCTGCATAGCTGACGCTCTCCCTGAGACCTCCTCGTTCAGACTTGACTTGCATTTTGACCTTCACTGGCTTCGTTCTTGGGGGTCAGCAGCGGCAGGATCTCGGAGGCCATGGCGTCATTCTCTTCTTCGCGGACACGCAGCACAGCGATGAAGAGCATTAGGAACGCCGTCGTTAGGGCGTCCGTGACCACGTGGAGACCGATTGTTGGCCAGTTCATCAGAGGCAATGCGATGTCAGATTGCGCTTCTGATGAGTAGAGCTGGCGACGCACCATCTGCACTCCAACCACGAGATGCCAGGTGTGGAGAAGAGTTGCAAATAGCCAAAAGCCCAGTGTTTGCGTGGCTCCAGTCTGGCTGTTGGTCAGCGCAGCCTTCACTCCGCAACAGCCTCCTGTCAGGAGCACGCCGAGCCACAGCGAGAGCACCAGATTGACCGCCACCAGCTCCGTTCTACTGCTGTTGTCGATGTAGTGGTAGAACAGATGGAACTGCAAACACCACACAGGCAGCGCGATGGCCACCATGTGCACTGAGACGAGAGCAAAGAGCACGCGGACACTGAGGCGACACGGAGCCGTTGTGAGCAGCTTGTGCTCCCACGGCGTCGGAGACTCGGGTGACAACATCGAGAGCGCAGGCATGGCGAGCAAGCGAGTGCACTGTTGACGTGTCGAATTGCAAAGTGTGCTAGTGAGTGAGCGAACGAGTGGTGTGGCTGTAACGGAACGAGTCTCACGTTTCAAGAGAATGGTGGAGAACATTGGTTGACTGACGGTGACCTCGCATCAAGTTGCGAGATGAGGTCAACCCTAGGTTGACCAGGTTGACAGGTAGTCTCCGTAAAAACAAAATTTTGGTCAATTCCCGTTTCCAAATTCTCTAGACTCCCGTTTCAGTATACAAATTCCCGTGTTGAAACCCGTTTTTTGGCAGAATTGTCGGTATTGCGCCTTCTCGACCTGGAACAATGGCTACATGATGATAACATGAGATTGGCACATAGCAACATGTTCGGAACAACGCGCATCCCTTGATAAAATACTGTTTATATGGTTTAAACACAATCTAGTCGTTAGACTTCAAGCAAGATTCTTTATGTGTCCTGCTGATGCACTGATGGGATATTTGTTTCTAAGAAGCGATTAGCCTTGTTCAGACAACTGTACAGAACGCTCATAGATTTTTAACGGTTTCAAGCGCTGTCAAACTTACAGAATCTGCAGAAGTCTCGAGTTCGTTCACCAACTCATTGGTTGATCACGGGGACATCTTTAAAAAAATATAGTGACTCTTGATTTGTGCTCACACGAGTGAAAAGTTTTCATCGGCTGAGAGAATATTGCATAGACCCTGTAGTGTCTTGTAAGAGTGTCAGGAAAGGTTTGTTAACATTTGTTTTCATGCTGCTGAATTTGTTCTATTTTTCCGTTTCTAAAGTCATAATTATCCTGTATATGGTTTGAAAATGGTAAAACTGACCATTCCCATTTTAAGAGAGACAAAGCGAACAAAGAAGATGACCGAGAGCAGTGGCAACAAGGGCAGCAATGGCGACGTGTGGCAGCTCACGGTCGCGCACGGGAAGCAGGCATACGTCGTGACCTTCCATCCGCAGCACCCGCAGCGCATGACGTTCTTGAAGCTCGAGGTGGAGAAGCTCACGGGCGTCGCGGCCAAGCACCAGCGGCTGCTCTACCGCGGCAAGGAGCTGCTCGCAAACGACGGCGATGACAATGGCCCAGACGATCTTCACGCAGCAACGAAGAAGAAGAGAGCGTTGAAGGCGCCGTTGCTCGTGAACAACGCCAAGCTCATGCTGCTACTCAACCAGGCGTACCACCAGGACGCGGCCAAGAGACCCGTGTCGTCCGCACAGCCTGCTGGCTCTGATGAGCAAGCATCTCTATCGTCGTCGCAAGAAGCGCCAGCGCCAGTAGAGAAGAAGCAAAATGTGGTGGTGATCGACGTTGGCTCGCTGGACGACGACGAGGTGCTGGTGCAGGCGTTCCGCGGAAAAGCCAATTACGAGCTGATCCTGAAGTGCGACGACGCTGTGTTGGCCGTAAAAGAGCGCGTGAGCGGTATCCTGGGACTCAGTGCACAGGGCATTCGACTTGTCGTGAAGGGCAAGACGCCGAAAGACGACACTTCGTTAAGCGAGCTGCTTGGCGCTGGACCTCATGTTATCAAGTGCATGGTGCTCCTGCAGGCGCAGCAGCACGTGGTGATGGAGAAAGAGGACGATCTCCGGCAGCTGCTGAACGAACTCACGCAGCTGCAAGTGGCCGCCAAGCGCCTCGAGAAGCAGGTGGCGCGCAACTTTGCCTCGCGACAAGAGATGACGGTGCACGTGAGTGCGCTCGTGGATGGCGCCCAGCACGTCCACGGCAACCTGGTGCTGTTGATGGAGCACTTGTCTCCAAGTGGCGGACGTGGACTTGACAAGCCGCGAGCGAACCAGCAGACCGCGGACCTGCTTGCCAAGGCGATTCAGGACGCGCAGGCGCTCTGCGGACTGTGTGAGGCACTGCTGCAGCGCGTGACTCTGATGTGAGCCGTATGCAGGTGCCATCGGGTATTTTTAAGTAGTTATAATAGGAAGGAGCTGATGCGTGTTTCTGCAAACTGGCCCGAATGCGCATGCGTCTTTTATTTCTAGCAGTGGGTTCGGCGTCAATCAGTACGCTGCTGGTTTGTGCGCTTGTTCAAGAGGGCGCCAATTAAGACGCCATTCGACTTCAGAGCGCGCTCGACCAGCAGAGATGGGACTCAGGAATCTCAGCGTCCTGTGGCTTTTCTCAGCATGGCCGCTGCTATCACACTCGTCTTCTGCTGCTGTTTCGCTCTCGCTCAATGCGCTCGACGTGTACCCGCCGTTCCTGCCCAAGTTCATCGCTCAAGAGGACACGATCGCGGACCTGGAGCTGCGCGTGTACTTCCCAGTAGTAGACATGACCGCAGCAGCGACAGGCGTTCGCGTGACGCCAACGTGCGCCTCGATGGTCTTCACACCGAGCTCGTTCCTCTTTGACGCCACTGTCCAGTCGGTCTACCGCTTCACCCTCGAGCCAATCACGAACGGGACGTTCACGATCGAGTACCGTGCCCAAGAAGAAGCTTTGGCACTGGTAGTGAATGGCTCAGCGACCAACACGACAGCAGCAACAGCGAATGGCTCAAGCGTGCTCTTCTCACAGACGATCCGTGTGCTCGAGTCGCCCAGGACCTTCGCGCTGAGCGACCGTGAGTGGACCGGCGCGATCCTCCGCAACGACTCGTTCGACCAGCGCCTCGTGAACGCCGGTAGTAGCGATACTACTACTACTGTGGCGGCGTACTCGTCTCCATTCTGGAGCCACCTCATGCACGGCTACCCGAGTGGCGCCTGTGGGGCGGTGGACGGCGACCGCGCGCTCTACTTCACGTCACTGGGCGACCGCTTCGCCGTCACTTCCGCATTAAACCTGGTCGGGTTCCACGGCAAGATGCACTTTTACCACGTCTACGGCTTTCGCAATGTGCAGAGCTACGACTCCGTGGGCGACAATTTGATCTCCTGCGAGCTCGTGGACGCTGAAGAGGAGACCGTGCTGAGCTACCTACCTCCCGGTCAGGATTACCTCAACAAGAGCGCCTGGCAGCAGATCTATGAGGTCCCATTGCGCCAGCAGCTTATGGGAAATTTCTCCACGCACTCAGTACCGCTGCCCCTCGCGGCGATGCACTCGGCGGCCCAGTTCCGCTGGGAGCAAAAGAACCACTCGAGTTTTCCAATAGACGTGGCCAGCGGCTTGAGCACCGAGACGATTCTTCGGTACGAGAACGACTTGACGGGCGTGAATGGGCAGTTGGGCCTCGAGGAGCGCGAGGTCTGGCGCTACCGCAACCTCTTTGACCAGTGGGCGCTCGACAACGTGCGGCTCGAAGTGCGGCTTAACGTGCCGCTCTTTTCTCTCGAGAACGCCACGCTGCAGACGCCAGGGAGTACGCGCGTGGTCGTGATGTCTCCGATTGCGAACAGCTGGGTCGAGGTCGCCGTGGGCAACGGCACGCACGTGTTCCCGAGTTGCAGCAACGCGACCCGGGCATCAAATAGCAATGCCTCGACAATATTTGTTGTGCAGCTCAATGCCAGCGGCTACGTGCACGCGGTGGCGTGTCTGCAGGTGAACGCGTCGCTCATTAGCAGCTTCCCCACGCGCTCTCCCCGCTTCCTGGTCCAAGCGCGAGCGCCACGGATCACGACTTCTCTGGATTCCAGCACGAGCATTGACAAGTGGAGCGTAACGTTGTCCTGTGACGGCTGCGACTTCATGCGGTACATACTGCTACCCACCACAGCGTCTAGTTTCAGTGCGAGGAGCTCCCCTAGTTGTTCGTATGGCACGCTGGCGAACGGGACGTCACTCCTCGTGCCCGTGACGTCGAACGCAAAGCTCCAGGTCGTCGCCTGTGGCGACGGTCTGGTCGGCAGCGACCTCGTCGAGTCCAGCGCTCTGTCAGTTCGCCCGCGCATGCCGACTTTCGCTTTCATGGACCCAAAGACCACGGTCACGGGGGTAATCAACGTGACGATCGTCCCATCCGATGCCGCCAGCGTGGGCGTTCTCTACCTCGTCGGTAGTGCGACTGTCCCGGGGATGCTGAGCTGTGCGGTCAGCAAGAGCGCGATCAAGAGCGCAGGCAACTTGACAATCCAAGTCAACGTCTGGGACATTGTCCGAGCTGTGGCCTGCTGCATGGACCGCGAGTGCGAAGACAGTGACGTGGCCGTGTGGGGGCCACTCAAGGTTAACGCCTTCGCGCCCGTGTTCTCGATGGCGTGCAGTCGCGTGAAGCCATTGACGATGGTGGTGGGTATTACGTCCGTCACGATGGATGCCGAGATCCGATACGTCGTTGGCTCTTTGGCTTCTTCTTCGCTGACGTGTGCGAGCGGGACGAACTACACAAAGCCCATCGAAGTGACCATGAACTCGACCACAGTGTACGCAATCAGCTGTCGTCGAGGTCTCGAGGCGAGCGTCGCGACGGCGATCCCAGTGAATCTGGACGCGTGCTGCTCGGGATTGGACGCGTACACGTACCCGTCGTGCGCCCACGTGCTACTGCTGGCCGACGACTTCAGCAACTGCGTGGACGTGAACAAATGGACGCGCGTGACCAGCCAATGGGGCGGGGACGACGTGAACGGCGGTGTGCACGCGGGCAACGTCGATTGTGTGAAGGACCAGGCGCTTGGGAAGAACGTGCTCGTGCTGAATGCGCATGGCGACTTGTACTCGGGCACGACACCTGTTGGTAGTCGTCTGAGCCCTGCAGATGGTGTCCTGCGAGAGCGAACAGTGAACGACAGCAGCTTCTTGGAATGGGCGCTTGAGGGTGCCAACAGTGTGCCTTGTAACCAACGAGAACGCTGTCCTGCGCGCCGCGTGGGTGCTGCAATCTCCACGAAACTGGAGCTGAACGCTGGCATCCTCATCCTGCGCCTCAAGCCCTGCGACGCCTTTGGGACACTCACGCAGGTCTGGTGGGGCAAGTACGAGGACAAGCAGGCGGTCGCGCAGCAGCAAGTGTCGTTCCTGCCACTCTGGAAGGCTGCGCTGTACCAGGCGAAGACCACGAGCGCCGTGCCGTCTGTGGTCTCTTCCCCTATGTCTTCAGTGGCGAACGCCACTGTATTTGCCTCGACCGCTGGGAATGTGAGCTTGAGTGAGGGCTTCATCGAGATCGGCATGCAGTGGAACGCGAGTGAAGGTCGAGCGAATCTGTACGTGAACGGCGCGCTGGTGCTCAAACAAAGTGAGGTCAGTAGCAGCACCAATCAGTCGATCAGTTCGCTCATGAACAGCACGCTCTCGCTGGGCGTGTGGTTCCCGAACGCGATAGCAGGTGAGCCGCTCTTCGAGTCCTGCAATGTGCTCGTCGACAAGGTGCAGATCTTCAAAATGGAGATCGCTGGAGACCGCTGGTGCAACTTTGACAGTGGAGATACAGCAGCGCACACGGTTGCCTGTGCGAGCGACGTCGATTGCCAGAACTGGGTCACGCAGAACTGCTTCATGAGCGTCTACGAGGCCGCGTGCGTCGCCCATTACGACGAGTTAGGCGCATTTCCGAACGCGAACGCGCAGGAATATGTGGAATCAGCTGCTGGTGGTCAAAATGTGATGGCAGCAGCCCGGTTTTGCCATTTCCGACTGCAGCCCACGACGTACTCGAGCGTGTCGTCGACCGAGATGACGGCGCGCGACCAGCTGCTGCAATGGAGCGACGAAGAGTGAGGTAATGAGTAGTGAGCCATAGACAAAGCACGCCATAGACAGACGTACAAACACACCAGCCAGTCAGTCTACCCAGATACACACACATAGATATATATTGACTCTTCTTGCTTGTGTTGGCTGGCTTGCTTGGCTTACTTTGAGAAATGATGAGCTCACTTGAGCGACGAGTGCAGCGCCGTGACGATGCACTCGAGAATCTCGTTGCCGCCGAGCCCGGTGATCTCGCGGCGGATCTCGGCCACGACCGCGTCCAGTTTCGCGCGCGTGCGCTCGAAAGCCCCGGTCTCGCGCATGTACTCGACCGCATACTTCTTGAGCTCGACGTTCTTCGTGCGCTGCTTGAGGATGTGCATCAGTCGCGTGTCCTCCAGGTCCGTGCGGATTGCAAGGATGAGCGGGAACGAGAATTTGCCCTCGGTCAGGTCCTCGCAGTAGCTCTTGTTCTCCATGTAGTCCTCGTCCAGTAGGTTGATGTAGTCGTCGCGGATCTGGAAGTACACGGCCAGCGCGTTGAGCAGCGGCGTGAAGTCGAGCGTGCACTCGCTGAATGCCTGCATGAGGCCCACGGCCAAGCGAAAGAGGCCTCCGGTTTCTATTTTCGCATACACCGACACACGATGGTTTGTATAGATGAGAAACGCGTCATATTCGCTAGACACACACGAAAGCAACGACTCACTGTCTTGCACCATGTCAAGGTACTCGTGCTCCGTCGGGCAGTGCCAGTGGTCTCGCCAGAAGATGTCGAGTCCCTGGCCCTGGTGGAGCTTGAGCATCTCGCGGATGTACACTTGCATGGCCTTCTCGTTGCCGAGCGCGTGGCAGCGCTGCAGCGACAGGAAGTACACGTAGTTGGCGCAGTTGATCGTCGCCGGCACGCCGTAGATGTGATGCGCAACGGGCTTCCCGCGGCGCAGGTCCGAGCTGTCTTCAATGTCGTCGATGCTACACACACGCACAACAACATACACCGCCAGCATGAGACCATGAGGCTCATCGCACACATACACACAAAAAGAACAGACAACGCAGCGCAAGCTAACGCACAGGAGGCTGGCGTTGTGCAACTCGTCGACGATGCTCTTGATCACGGCGACGGAGCTCTCGGGCACGCGCAGCCACTGCTGGAAGGCGTCGACCATGCGCGTGCGCACGTTCTTGCCCGGCAGCTTGCAGATGTACGCGTAGGGCTCCAGCAGCTTGCGCTCTTTGTCCTCCGCCGTCGCCATCGTCAATCGGTCTTTTCGTCGCTCTTGGGTCGCTTCTTGCGTGCGTGTTTAGAAGTGAGAAGGATACGTGATACCGCTTCACTGTTCTTTTTGGCAACTGAGCTGGCGAAGCAGCAGGTTCATATGAGCATGTAGCGCAATTAATGACCGACCAAATTAAATAAAGCTCGTGTTTTTGGAGGTTACACAACGGTTAGTTAAAGTAGGGAGCTGGTGTTTTTCTGGTTTACCCGTCATAACAGATATGAACGATTTTTGAAGGGTACGTAAAGTGATCCAGTCATTACGCTACCCAATTGGTGCGTGGCTTCTTGCTCAGCACAACCGACGTGCGACAACAGAGTCAGACAAATCGGTTTCTTCTCCTTTCTTGCGATGACGCAGGAAAACCGAATCGGAAACCAAGCACCATGCAGCCCACCAGCGCTTTATTGACGAGCACACGTCTCTCGTTCTCTGTACATTAGTATCGACCCACTACGCACATGCACACTACCGTGTGCTCTCCATGCGCATTGCGTGCATGCGCATGTACAGCCCACTGTCTCTCGATCTCTCTTCGCCTTCGTAATGCCGCGCAGGGCATTGGGTTCGCTGCGTCTGCTCGGCGGCTTCCGCGGCGGCGCCTCTCTTTCTTCTCATAACTTAACGATCTCCAGCTCGCGCACGGGCGTCGGCAGTATGTGCACCCGCTCCTGCTCCACGCGGCCTTGGAAAGTAGCGAGCGCGGCGCTGTCAGCGATCGACCGGAGGCCCGACATGAGCTCCTCGAACCTGCAGCACAACGCGCACACGCATCACAATCGCCATCAGTATTCGCAAACAGCATTCATTTACGAACACATCGCTTGCAATCAACAGCGCCACTCAAGTGCACTGCCACTCGCACTGAGAGAAAAGAGATGCACGTACCGCTCTTGGTTGCGCTGCTGGTCGTGTTCAAACTGCGCGATGAGCAGCTTCGTCGACTCGATCTCGCGCGCCTTTGCGTCGATCTGGTCGCGCAGTCGGGACTCTTCTTCCGTATATCGCGTCTGCGTCGTCGCCCCAGCGCCTTCTCGCTCCCCATGCGGCGTGTCGTAGCCGGCGTCCTGGGCAAACTCTGCAGACTCGCTGTCGCCGCCATTCGAAAGGCGATGCGTCACGCCATCGAACACGAATACGCTGCGCGTCCACATGGCGTTCTGCTGGTGACGCTGGAGCGCGCGGTGCTTCACCACGCGCAGTTGGTGGCGCTCATCCTTCGAGAGCAGCACCGGCGCGAGCGCATGCGTCGCCGCTGGCACGGCCACGTGCTGCGTCTTCCCTCCTCGCACTCGCTCCATGCGAAGTTTTTGGAAATAGATATCAGCTGAAACCTGGTAGAAAAAAGGAAAAGGTGACGAAACGGAGGTGGGCAGGGTGGGCGAAATTTCAAAAACCACTTTCCAACACTATGAGTGCCAGTCATAACCCCATTTTTGTACCAGAAAGTAGCATATCGAAAGGTTTTGACCCTTTTGTCGGTAGCCAAGAAAAGGGCCATAACCTCCTGATTTCCTTGTTCTCTGGTACAAAGAGGTTGTGACCCTCCGAGGCAGTGAGAGAAAGTGGTTTTTGAGATGTCACCCACTCACGTTCCCAAAATTTGATAACACCAGTATGAGCCGATAATGATGTTTTCCGATTGTGCGAGAAATGCCGCCCGCCAAGTAGAAACTATTTTTTATATTTTTGGCAAGTCAAGCAAGTGTTTTTACGATATTATTTTTTGTAGCGACACTTTTTGTTTTACCAAAAATATTAAACCCGTGGAAGCTCCCGAGGGTTTTAGATATAACGACCATACAGCCCTACAGTCGTCCCTGAAAATAAGTAACTGATGAGATTCACTTGGAAAAGACACCACATACAGTTGCACCGTCGTTTCTGTCTATAAGGGTTTTGCTGTATGAGACTTCCTGTGTGTAAGAGCCCCCTCGGCTTGAAACAGAATACCGTAGGGCACACAGTAATTCCCTAGGCAATTTTGCGAGCGGAGCGTTTTTGTGTGCCACGATGGCGGCCTGTGGAGTTGTTAGCTTTATATGTCCGGTGTACTTCTCTGTCCAGCCATAGTATCCACATTTGGTTTTTTTGTGGACCACATCAAATCTATTCTGATTGCCTATTGGCTGAAAAAGATCCTGTAAAAGCGTGGTCAGCGCTTGCTAAATGATAGATGAGAAGGCATAAT
>JAADXK010000943.1:0-13468 GCA_023337805.1 Globisporangium barbulae | reverse complement strand
TTGGAGATCTCAAAGCCGCTGCTGTCTGACTCCCAGTGGGCCGAGACGACCACGATGCGCTTGGGCAGCGGCGCGTCCTTGTTGGCGTAGATAGTCGAGAAGATCGCGCGCACGTTGTGTGCCGAGACGGCGTCCTTGTTGTTGCCGAAGACGCCGTCCTGGAGTAGCCATAGCGGGTCGGGACGTGCGAGACAGCGACAACGGGATGGCGGAACGGACTCATGGTGATGCTGGTGCTAGGAAAGGGGTGGGTGAACGTGTGCTGCTGCTGGAGGATTGCGGAGTGAAGAGAGACTGCTGCCTGATGTTGGTGGTGCTACATGCGTTCGTCCAAACTAAGTGGCCGCTTGATGTGGGTCCGTAGGTGAGAGAATGGTGGTCAACGATTGACTGGACTTCGGGAATCTGAGTTTGGTTTGGGATCCCAATCTTTAGGATCTGGGAGTCCCTGAGGGTGAACTACAGTACTACTCGAATAAGTTTGCAGCTATTCGCAACCTTCAACACCAATGGGGGTTGTGTGTCTGTGTTGATTCGTCGCAAGAATGAATACAAACCACCTAAAGTTAATGACGTGTAGTATCCTACAGAGGTGGCCCGCTTTGGAGTCACTACGATTCGTCTCTTGCCTCTGCCATATCAGCGCTTCGAGCATTTCTATACATGGAGTAAGTGATCTCAAAGTCACCTATCTGATAGCCCATTCGGATAGAGGGTGCGTACTTATTCGAGTGTGCGTACCAATACGCTTTTTTGCAACCTCGGTCGATTCTTCGGCTTTGAGCTCAGAGAAAGAGCGAGCGAGTGAGAGAGAGGCAATGACATCATCACTTAGAGGCGACAACTGCCGAGAAGCAAACTAGGCCACGACACTATAGCGAGAGCTTCGGCAGTAAATATGTCATACATGTGGATTTACTTTGCGTGCACCATCATTTCGTTATAGCGTATCAGTTTTGCCACCATTTCTCCAATGTAGACATCACATATACTTTATCGAAATGAAAAGGTAGACTACACTTGTTGCCAGTTGGCGGGTTGCCGACCCTTGATTGGCAACTATACGTTGCGAGCGTCAGTCGATCGCAAACGGAAATGGCGCCGGCCAAAAACTGTCGCCACGTGAGCCAAGCGCTGCGGCTGCCCGACTTCCGGCGCGCGCTCAAGGCCCACGACAGCCTCGCATGTCAGGTACGCTCGGTTCACGGCACGCGCGCTGATCTGCGCTTTCCATACACATCTCATTTCGCTCTGTCGCCTGCGTACAAGCCGAGCAAAAGCTGGCTGCGTGTGTGCCATCACCATCGTTTCTATGCGACTCACTGGTTATTGTTTGTTATGTACTGCTAGCTCTGCGCTGCGCCGGCAGCCAAGCAGAACTCGCGCGTGCGGACTAGCAGCGCTAGCAGCAGCTCCAAAAGGAGTGGGTCGCCGAACGCGCTGCTGCTGCCGTCGCCAGTAGACGACGCGCCGCTGCAGGGCTGGGAGCGCAGCGCCGCGTGGGAAGATCTCTGTATCTGTATCACGTGCGGCTTCATCGGCTGTCTGAGCGGCAACCACTTCTCGCAGCACTTCCAGTACGTCATGCATCTTTGTAGCAGGAGCCAGCCGAGTGGCTGAACTGTGAGCCATTCGTTCGTTTCACGGACTGACCGTTTTACTTGCGTATGCCTCGATAGACTTAACCCCAAGCACTTCGTCGGCTTCTACGCTGGTGCCAAGACCTTCTGGTACGTCTGCTGTCTGTGTGTATATGCAAATGCTGTCATGGTACATGGATGTTCCAAGAGGAAGCTGATAGACTGATTGTCTTTGAACTCTGGAACCCTGCTTGGATCATGTCAGGTGCTGTCCATGTAAGCAGGAGATCGTAGATGGAAAGGCGAAAGTCGAAGATGCGCGTCGCGAGTGCCAGGAATCATTTGACGACATTGCGGCGAAACAGCAGCGCAAGATTAAGAACCGCGTCGTTCTCAAGACTCCAAGTAGTCAGGAGGAAAACCAAGAGCAACAAGGCGCTGGTGACGCAGAGCCGCTGGGAAACTTCGATGACGCAAAGAGTACTGCTGCTGTGGAGAGTGATGGTTTGACAAAGCAGGCGACTGGCTCAGCGACAGCAGAGAATGGCGAGCAGGTGGTGGCGCCACGCAAGGAGAAACGCAGCAAAGAGAAGCGCGAGTCTCGTAGAGCAAAGGACGCGGAAGCTGTGGACTCTACTGTCTTGTCAGCACCAGCGGTGGGACCTCCAGTCAGCAGCGTGCTCGGGTTCACGAACCTCGGGAACACGTGCTACTTCAATTCGGCGCTGCAGGCGCTTCTCACGATCGCGCACTACTTTCCCGAGCACGTGCACTTGGACGACGCGCTCGAAGCGCTCAACAGCCCCATCTTAACGACCTTTAGGTACGAACTTGGTTGTCCAGGTCTGGATTGTTCTCTTTGTACTAGTTTGGCTCGCTGAGAACTCTTCTGTGTCTGTTCGTCGCAGCATGCTCCACGAGACGATCAAGAAGAAGACGCGTCGACAATCTGCGAGCAAAGACGCAATCAGCACTAGCAGTAGTGATTCCAAGCAGAAGGGAAAGAAGCGCGACGCCGCAGCCAAGCCCGATGCCGTGCTGACCGTCGCGCCGCTTCTGAAGGAGCTCCGCAAGAAGTTTGTGCAGTTCCGCGGGAACTACCAGCAGGACGCGCACGAGTTATTTATGAGCTTCCTCTGGGCGATCGACGAGGAGGCCGACCCGCCTGTAGCAGCAGTAGATGCACCAGCTTCGGGCGAATCTACTGAAAACGGCAGCAGCAGCACGGACAAGTCAAGTGCCCCCAAGAAGAAGGAAGTCTCAGCTGAAAACGAGGACGCTGGCGAGAAGAAGCAGATCTTTGTCAAGACCGAGACGGGCGAGACGATTTCCCTGCAGGTGCCAGCGCACGCGACGGTCAAGGACGTGCAGCGCTTGCTCGCCGAGTGCCTGAACCTCGACGAAGACGACATGATCCTCGACCACCAAGGCCCGTCTTCTTCGCAGCCGTCGATCAGTCGCCACTCTTCTCGACTGTCGGCGGCTGTGCGAGCGCAGAAATCGTTCTCGAAGCTCAATTTTGCGCGCCATTTGTTCGGCGGCGAGCTGACCACGTACGTTGGCTTCACCCCCTTGGATTGCTATGAATGACTGGTGAGTTCCTGACTGAGTATGCTAACGTCGTATCTGTGTTACTTGTGTCCCATTAGCTTGGTCACCTGTCAGGCGTGCGGCAACCAGAGTGAGACGCTGGAAGACGCGTTTCAGCTGAGCGTGTCTGTGCCTAGCAGCGCAACGCCGCGCGCGCTCTCGACGATCGACTGTCTCAATAACTTCATGAGCGAGACGCAGCTGCTCGTGGCCGCGAAAAACGGTTATGAGTGCGAAAAGTGTTCGCGGGTCAAGCCAAGAGAGGCAGGAGCTGCTGATGATAGAGCGGTGCTGCTGCGCGATGCTACGATGCGCCTCGTGGTCTCGCAGCTGCCACGCGTGCTCGTGATCCACATCAAGCGCCTGGGACGCTTGAAGAAGATCACGCAGCACATCCAGTTTGACGGCTACATGGACATGGCGCCGTACACCGGCAGCGCGAACAGCGGCAAGAAGTCGAATGCCAAGCAGTCGACGTTCTACGAGCTCGTGGCCGTGGTGGTACACATGGGCAACAAGCGCTCGGGCCACTACGTCGCGTACGTGAGTCGGTCGAGGAAGCGTGACGCGCAGCCGTTCGACGGCGGCAGCAGCAAAGAAGCCGACTCAAGTTTGTACCACGACTCGGACGACGATTTTGACCCGCGAGCCGAGATCCTCACGAGCGAGAACCCGTCGCGGTCGTGGTACTACATCTCGGACACGGTCGTCAAGCGCGTGGCGTTCGAGCAAGTGCTGCAGTGTGAGGCATACATGCTCTTTTACCGACAGCTTCCTCCCGAGTCGAGCTAGCGAGGCGTCGTCCACCCAGGTAGGTAGGTACTTGAGCATTATATCTAGAGTACACAAACGTATAGATCTGCTATGCAAATGACAGCTTCAAGACGAAATGACAGCAAACCAGTGTGATCAAGACAAGAGACACGCAGGCAGCACGTTCATGATGGCAACCCAGAGTCTATTTCCTGCTTGGAGAAACGCGCGCCGAGTGGTCACGAGACATTGGTTACCAAACGGTGCAAGGTACGGTGTGTGTTTGGTAGGATTTGTCTGTTGTGGTGAAGTGGCTATTCGTTTCGATTGGTCCGTTTTTCCCCTCTTGCTGCTAGCTGCTTCGCAGGAGGTCTCCGCCGCTGTCTTGTCAGCTGATCTGCAAGTCAGTTCCTCGCACGAGTATGAGCGCCAGCGCCGATGGTGACCATGTACCGCTTGCCAACGACGACGGGTCTCTTCTCTCGGATGGCGCAGATGCCAAGGCTGCGGAAAACGAGCGGCTCGCTGCAGCAGCCGAACTCGTGGCGACTGCAGCAAGACAGGCTGCGCTAGATCGGAAATGCAGCACACTGGGCGACGCTGAAGAGGTGTGCGTTCAGCTCTTTGTCGAAATTGTTGAGGACATGTTCATGGAGATGCAGATGCTGGACGAGAACGAGCGGTGCTTCGCGACGATCGCACGCTTCACGGTCGATCAGTTGTTTGTTGGCGTTCAGATGGGTGGCGTTCAGGCGAATGAGTCACTGGATCGAGTGGTGGCTGACGATGCGACGACGAGAGCGAGTGCGGGCGTCACTATGCAGCAGATTCTCAAACCCGACGACGATGATGACAGCGAGCAAGAAGACGCAGCGGTCATTCGCCGACCAAAGAAGCCAAATTGCAGTCGAAATCACCCTCATTCAGCGCCGCTTGGGTTCTTGCGGCTGCTGTTGATGAGGCTGGAGAAGCAGCAGAGCATGGCCACCACCACATTTGTTGAGTTCCCAGCCACGATGTACGCCACTGTCGCTGCACCACACAGTGCGCGAGGAGGTCATCAGCCTCATAGCAGCAAGCCAGGCAGTGGCGGTGCTTGGACGATTCCAGCGTCAGAGCTTGGTGAATTCTTGCAGCACTTCATCGCAGTCAGCAACCTCAGCGTGCAGCCCAGCGCCGTGCAATTCGTGGTGAAGGCGAACTTAGGAGCGCTGGAGATGAAGAAGAAGCAGAAGACCCCGCCCAGACTAACGCTTGCGCAGGTTCAGCTCTGTGTCCAGAGGGCGGTCTTCGCCGCGGAAGAAGAACTGCACGATCTCGAGCAAGCTGAGCAGCAGTGGGTACAAGCCTTGCAGGTGGCATTCAGCACGAAAACGGAAAACTTGAAGCTTCTGCGCGTGTTCCAAACCGAACTCCTGCAGTCCATTAACAACGCGGCGTTGAAAGACGCTCAGCATCACAATGAAGATTTCGACGACGATCTCCCATTAGTGTGCTACGCAGACGAGAGCGACCCCGTGCCGCCGCCCATCGACCGCAACGCGCCCAGCAGTCTCGCAATGAAGCCCGCAGCGAGCAGCAAGCAGGGCATTGCGCGCAAAGTGCTCTTGGCGATGAAACCCGGGCCGGGGAAGAACAGCAAGTGGCTCTCGCTGCGCACCAAAGTGCTCGTGAAGGACAGTAACACGACCGAGTTCTCAATCGAAGCCGACATGAGCGTGAGTGCACCTGGATCGTTCTTTGGTGGCAAGACCGCTCAGCAATCAGTATCAGTAGGATCTGTAGTCTCGCAGCAGCCACCGCATCCTCAGCCGTCGAAAAAGAGGTCATCTGCAGCCACTGCAGCAGGAGCTGGGAAAAGCCCAGCTGTAGATAAGAAGCCGCCGCCGAGCTTTAGCATCGAGCCGGACGCCGCGGCGCTCTCCAACATCTTCTCGCTCGGTACGCCACGTCAGATGAACGCCGACGAGCTCGCACGCAGGAACGACATTCTGGCGCTGCTCGGGCGCGAAGAGTTGAAGAACGAGCGCCGCATGGCGAACGCGTCGATCGCGGCGATGCTGATGCCCGTGGCCAGCAACCTCTCGGAGACCGATAAAATGTACCAGGCGTACGTGGCCGCCAACTCGGTGATCATAGCGCCATTGTCTCAAGCAGTCTCTTTACAAAGTGGTGGCAGTGGTGATGTAGGCTCACCGCAACAGCCAGCCGCCGCACTCAGCCCCAAGCGACCCGAGAAGAAGAACGCGAACCAACAGCATCGAGAGATGACGATGCGAAATAAATTCGACCTTGAACGAGAGCCCCCAAAGTTCATGATTTCGGACGGCAACGCGCACGTTCGAGACGAGCTGAACGCTCTTGAAAAAGCCATGTGCTCGCCCATCAAGCGCTCGAAAGGACGAGGCGTCCGCGAACAGCAGCATCCCCACCCGCCTCCACCAGCTGCGCTAGGTTTGAACAATGGTAACCACGCCACAGCATCATCTCCGATCAAGGTGAGCGAACACCATGACCCGCATCGCCCGATTCAAACTGCGTCGTCGCATCTCCCGCAGCTCGAGACGTCGCGCCTGGCAATAGGCGTGCGCGCTGTGGTCCGCGGCGTCGAGAAGCGCGGTCCAAAACGCAGTCCCAGTCGGAAATCACGTCTGAAGCTGCACAATTACAACGTACGTCTCGACAATTTTAGTATTTAGAGTCCATGATGGGCTTGCTAACGATTTGACTTGTGTATGGTTCTTTACAGACTCAGGAGGAGGCCACAGAAGCAGATGATGAAGAGCAGGAGCTCCAGGATTCACCTTCATCGCTCATCAGACGACAGCAGCAGCCGGCGGCATTAGAAAGCTTCCTCCCGCTCATCCCTCCGGTGTCGCCCATCAAAGCGAGTCCGCACCGTAAGCACCATGTGAGGTTTCGTGGGAATACCATAACCGGGGACGACGAGCCACCAATGGCAGTGAAAGAAGGTGCGAGCAGTTCGCCACCAGAGCGACGACCGAGTCCCGCGAAGCAACGTGTTTGGGACAAGAAAACCTCGTCGCTTCCGCGCGCTCGCAACCGACACTTTGCCTCCGGGAGGTCGAGCAAGGCTCAGAAGTTTCGTCCGTTCCTATTTCGCAATGCTGGTGGCGGTGGCGTCGAAGAAGAAAATGACGTCGATGACGAAGCAGAAAACCTTTTCGAGGTAGGTTTGTTTGAGTTCTCTACATGATGGAGTTCAATCTGTTGACAATTTCGTACTCTTTTGCTACGTCTACAGCCGCGAATCGAAGCACCTCGACGGAGTTACCTGCCTGTTCATGACCGAGCATAGCGCGAGCCTCTAGACGTCCATATCAGCCAATTATCGATGACATGGGGTCTGCTGTTGTCTTAGAGGAGGCCAGATCCGTCAAGATCGACTGCTGGCGCTTGGAGACCATCGTGCGTCCGAAAAGGCTGTAAATATCGGTAGACGGGTGCTCTGTCATGTAGAACATGGCGTCCTCGATCCGCATGACGTCCCTATCAGCACACCCGACGGCCGCGAAGATCTTGTTGATGAAGTGGCGCGCGACCTCTTCAACTTCATCGTTCGCCGATACGAGTAGACTCGCGAGGAAGAACTGGGTCGCCTCGCTGCGATGGATTGTGCCGTCGCCATTGAGGTCGTAGACGCGGAAGAGGAAGCCCACGCGCTTGGCGACGTCACCCTTTTCGAGCGAACTGAGCGCCTCGACGAACTCTTGCCACTCGAGAATACCCGAGCCGTCGGCGTCAAGGATCGCGAAGACGCGGTCGATGAAGAAGTCGTCCTCGACGGAGAGCTGTGGGATGCAGCGGTGGAACGTGTCTTTGTCGATGCCCTTGGGGACCTCGGAGATCGAGCAGAGCGCCTTGAAGCGCGCCCAGAGCGCGTAGAGCTCGGTGCGGCTGTACCCGGTCTGCTCCATGAGTTCCGGGATGTCTTGCTCGGTGAGGAACCCGTGCTGCTGTGCCACAACGGAGCTTGGGTGGCACTTCCGCTGATCGAACTCCGAGAGATCCTGCCAAATGAGCACTGAGGACTGCGGCGTTGAAGTTGCTGCAGGTTGTTGGTAATGGTGGTGGCCACCAACAGGTCTTTTAGCGACAGGCTCTTGCGGAGCGCGCCTTGGCCCGTCAAAGGTGACTTGCTGCGTCTCAGTGCTCCCCCACAAGGTCGGGAAGCACGACACCGAGTCGCTCTCATCTAGGCCAGTAGAAGATCGTGGCGGCGGCTTCTTCAGCACCAGGTTCCGTTGTTTGAAGCGCTTTTCGGTCCTCTCGGCCACCACGGGTGTCGATGCCCGGACTTCGTCCTCGCCCTTTGCCTGGAGCGGCTCGGGCTTCATGAGCCACTGCTGGCGCCCGGCGAACGATCGCGTCGTCTCCTCGAGTGAGAGCTGTGCCATGCGCATGCTGTAGATCGAGCCAACCGACATCTTCGACAGGCTGCGCTCCGCCACGGGCTTCTTGCGTGCGAGCGAGAACTCGCGCATGAAAGAGTAGTCGAGTAGCGACCGTGAGCGAAGGGCATCGAGGAAGTCTGCGGTCGCCGCCACGGACGTCCGCAGGTGTGGATGCTGCGGCTTGATGGGGAATTTCGAGGCCGTCTTGGCTGTCGAACCTGCTGTGCTGAGACTATTGCTATGGCAGGAAGTCGCTGGGAGCGTCGAGAAGAGCGCGCCTGGTCCGTCTGTGTTGTCGAAATTCATCGTGCTCAGGCTCCGCGGGGTCCTCGGATCGCTCTCGCCGCGACGTGGTGACTTGAGGCCATCACCTCTGGCGAGCCCCGACCTAGGCTCGTGCTGTGCTGATGCTGATGCGGAGGAGTTGGGGAACGGATCGAGCCGCGTGTACGGCAGCGCGTAGGTCGGCAGACTCGACCGCGGCGACACCACGGGCGGGCGCTTCAAGTGGCGCACATCCATCGGAGGCATACACAGTTAGGAAGCAACGCGAAAGGAAAACTATCGCTCGTACGCCCTCAGCACATGAGAAAGCGCAACGATAAGGGCTCAAACAGGACATGGTGGGCGATGGCTGTTGCGTCGAGGATCTATTTTGCTCTTGTGGTGGGGTTGGTGCTGCCAAGGTTAGAGCTTCGTCTGAGCGCTCGATCTTGTCTGGAGCAGAGAATGGTCAACACAAGCCAGCGTATTCGTCCTTTACAGGCTAAATCGAGCGAGGAGTTTTTGTTCAGCTCTCACTGACGACGGACAATTGCAAAGAAACCGCCTGTGAGGTTAGTGGCAGCGATCAGGAGCTCTTTACGCGTCCACATCCCAAGAACACACATCAAGCAGCCATGGAACGAGCGTGCTTCGCGTGCTGGCAAAAGGTGCTCTCGCTGCGGAAGCGCATCGCGGGCCTCGCGCGCATGTACTCGGCCGAGTGGTTCTACGCTCTGGACGAGTACTGCAAATCGAGCTCTCGCCTGCGCGTGTTCCTCGTCATGTCCCTCTACTGTACGCCAGCGCTCGTCCTCATGCTCATCCTGGATGCCGTCCCACCGTAGGACTCGAGCGAGGGCTAGGACGCGAACCCGACTTTCCGGATGCGCCAATTCGTGTGCGGCACCGTAACGGTCTGGGGCGTGCTCCTAGAAGCTCATCTCGTGGTGCCCGACATGAAGTTCTTAGCCGTGACGAAGCTCGCGATCGCGTCTGCACACAGCCTGGCGCACATAGGCGCGATGATGGGTGTGGTCCACTACTGGACGTTCCCGATTCCATTCACGTTCGCCGTGGGCGGGATACCGTTCGCTGTCTTCCTCAGCCTGCTTGTGGCGGCGGCACTCGGCTGTCAGGACCGGAAAGTGTTCAAGGGTTTCTCGACTTTTCCAACTTTGTCGGCCTCCAGACGATGATGCTGATCGTGTACTCAGCGTACAACGCGGCCTTCCTGTCGCTCACGGGCGGTACATAGCTCATCTTCGTGCTGCTGCTGGCGGGGATCAAGTTCGGCTTCAAGCTGCTCATCGTCAAGCTGCAACCGGACGACGACGACCTCGTGCCGAGCCTTCAGTCGAGTGTCGACATCTTCGACGCGCTGTACACGGCCAAGTGCATGCAATCGGCTAGGACGCTCATGGTGGGCTTTGGGATCATCGTCGTCGACCTCGCGCAGAACTGCATTGCGCTCTACCTACTCGCCGAGCAGACCAAGAGTCTCAGGACCGTGAGCGCGCGTATAGCTTCGAGTTCGTCCCAGCACCAGCCAGCCAACCAGTCAAGAGAGAACGCCATTGCCGAGTGAGTTGCCCACCGTATTTGTTATTATACTTGTTCTTGAATTGACCAACCGCAAAGATTGAAAACTGCAGATTGTGAAGGGACCCCCATGCCTGGAAGATACCACCTTCCTCTGCACTACCTCAGCATTTCCAATCGGCAAAGCCAGCTGGCTGGCTTATGGCTCTCCGTCCGAATCGATCTCCTTGCTCAAAGCTGTGCTCTTGCTTCAGGCTGTGTCTCGAGCAAGCTCTTCGCTCTTCCAAGTGTATCATAGTCAGAAGCAGCTCTTCGCCAGTCTGGCTGCCTGGGTCAGTGGACGGTCTCAGACGCAGTGTACAGTTCGACAGCGACGTCATACGAACCAGCAGCTGTTGCACAGTTCAGTACCAGCAGCTGGCTCGTTGAGCCGACCAGACGGACACGCGACAGCACAACCGTGCATCTGCTCATGCAAGCAGAACAGAGCGAGCAGAATGAGCTGAGCGAAGTGATGGTCGCAGTTGATACTCTTTGCACTTTGAGTGGTCAAAAGATCGCTAATTCCTGGCAATTGCCTTGGAGACACTGCCAGTAGCTGTTTTGACCTAACCCCTTTGACTAAACCACTGTTGAGCCAGGACACCGTTTTCAATCATTTTGATCCCGTACGTAGGATTTATTAATGGATGAAAAGGTCCAAAAACGGATTAATTTGGTGGCCTTGCTCAGCAGTTTGTTGCCCCAACTACCTGAGATCGAAATGATAACTGTACAGGAAGCGCGCTGATACAAAAACAAAGCTTTCTCTTTGGTAATCTACCACACACACCTTTCTGCAACGTACGTAGTGTAGTGGCTATTTGCTCTCCTGACGGACGGTGATGTCGCGCTTGCTCTTCATTCATAACTAGCATGAATCAACCTCAAAATTATTAATCCCACATAAAACTCCTGAGACCATCTGCTTAACGCACCGATTAATTTTTCTTGTAAAGTTTCGGCTGGCCCATCCTCGTTCCTTTCTTTCATTTCATTCCTATACAAATGTCAAGTTCAATGGCTCGGATTGAATCTCTGCTCATCCATCCTTGCCCTACCCCTCTTAAAAATGAATACCCTCTTTTCTGAAAGCGTACTGTAACGATATGAGATGGCGAAAAACGGCATGATGCGGTGGGAAGCTTGTTGCTGGTTCACACGCACATTGCCAGCTCCATGGATCTTTCAAGTATTGCCTCGTTATTTACCCGTTGTTCACGTCTTATGTGAGCGAGTGCTCACCACAAATAGAGCGCCATCCGAATTAATTCTGCTCAAAACGAAAAACTGGTGCATCCCCCTGGTGCATGGCAACAATTTTAGTCACGAATCCAACGCTCAGTTGCTAGACCAGATTAGTCATCGTCTTCCATCGTTTTTAAGAGGGTATTGTATTTTGAAAGAGTATATCGCCGTTCACCCACAGCAAATCTGCGACACGAGGTGCCACATCTCCCATATATCAACTCTCGCAGGAGATAGATTTCATCTGGTGCGCGCCCTCGTCTCAAAACTGGCTGGCTGCTCTCAAAAGCCCACGCCAATTTTCTTCCTTTCCTATCGATCGACGGGGTGAAACCTCTCTTTCACGTGGCATTTGTATGCGCTCAGCACAAATTAATGGGCGTCTTCCGTCCCTTCTCCCCCTTTGGCCGCCGAGCGCCCGCCTCCAGAAAACGCGGCTGGCCTTCTCTCACTCATTCCGCAACAAGCCCAGCCGACGACAAGCAAGACAAGACAAGGACCTCCCAGCACAGCTCATGCTCACCACGATGCTCGACCACCAGCAGCAGCAGCCGCACCACACAATCCACATGACGGACAGCGAGACAATCTCCATCTCGATCGGCGTGGGTGCCGACGCGCGCACGGCCTCGTCCATCGTGCTGCCGCGCGGCCACGACCTCGTCAAGCATCTCGAGCGCCTCATCCCGGCCATGACCAAGACCGTCGAGGCCGCCGCCTACCAGCACCAGTACCAGTACCAGCACCCACAGTACACTACGCCGCGCGGCTACGAAGTGCGTCGCCAGCACCACCATCAGCATCACCCATACCAGCAGCGCCACCAGTTCCAGCACGAGCTCCCGCACTCGCCGTACCACTCGGACGCGTCCAGCAGCGGTAGCACGGCGCCGTCGTCGGTCTCCAGCGGCAGCCTTAACGAAAACCACGTGGCGATGCAGCAGTACGCCGGCGTGCGTCGCCGTCGCGGCCCCACGGGCGGCCAGGGCGCTGGCAAGAAGTGCCAGTTTCCAAACTGCGAGAAGATCTCGGTGAGCCGCGGTCTGTGCCGTGGCCACGGCGGCGGCCGCCGCTGCCAGCACGAAGGTTGCAGCAAGGGCGCGCAGAGTCGCAGTGACTTTTGCTGGGCGCACGGCGGTGGCCAGCGCTGCGAGGTCAAGAACTGCATGCGCAGCCGCAAGTCCAAGCGCTTTTGCGTGGCCCACCTGAGCTGGGAGGGTGTCGCGTCACCAGCCGACCAGCACCAGGACACCTCCGCTGTGAGCCACCGCATGTACGAGCAACCCAAGGCGATCATGCCGAAGCTCCTCGCGCCAGCGTACCTCCCTGAGCAAGTAGCTCCTCTCAGCCCACCTTCTGGTGCGACCATCAACTTCCCTGCGCTCTCCATGTCCGCGAAGCTGCCGAGCCTGCAGCAGGCGCTGCGAAGAACCTGTGCTTGAACGGCGCATCGGCGCCGCGCTCAGCGGGCTTCACGCACGAGCAGGCGGAAGAAGACAGAAGATAGTAGAAACAGATTAAGTAGCTATATAATTTAAGAGGAATTCACTCAAAGGAAACACTTGCGTGACGCGCTTGCTTCATTCTGAAACGAACCGATCCGTTTCGACTGACTCACTGGCGTGCCATGCATGCGTGCGTGTGGAGAGCCCACATATAACGTACAGGTATTATAGCCCGCATATCTAGAGAAAGGTCTGCCGAGCGCCCATGCATCCATGCTGCATTCTGGACAGGACTCATAGCGCTCGTTTCGCTCCTCGTCCAGGTCCGCAGCAGGCTTGAAGATCAGGATACAGATATCCCTGACTCGAAGCACATCAAAAATTTGAGCAGATGTGAGAGGGTATGTAAAGTGGACAGGTTTGTTTTATTGTGAACAGAATTTCGGAACAAAGAATAAAAATTGCGAGTTGTCATATTTAGAATTAAGACAGCAGATAAGAAATTGCCAGAGGAGATCTCAAGCGAACTCTACCTACGCAGTCAGCAAGAATGTCAGCTTGCTCTCCAACTATAGGACCACTTCTATATTCGAGT
>JAADXK010000942.1:0-13475 GCA_023337805.1 Globisporangium barbulae | reverse complement strand
TATGAAAAATGAAATTCACAATTGTGATCACAAAGCAGAGTGACAACTGAGTTATATTATCAGAGCTATTGTACAACCTGAAATACCGTGCATGAGTTCGGCTAAGATATCTGGAAGAATTCCTGTGTGTTTCCAGCAGTTTGCAATGGATGTCTGTGTCACCGAATCCCAAGCTTCGCTGCACCATCTCATTACCTCCAGTATATCCACAGTGTAGATACTGGCGATCTGTTTCTTCATCTGCTCTGCATTCTCGTTTGTTGTCAGGATCATGATCTCATTGAGCCGGTTCACAGCATACTCGGTTTGTTTTCTCCGTATCCACGCTTTCAGAGACGCAATTATGCCGGCATCCTGAGGCTGGAGTACTGAGGTCGTGTTTGAAGGAAGTATCTGGATTTGTACGTTGCTGAGTGGCTCGTCAAAGTGGTGTGATGACACGTTACCCAAGAGAAGCAGGATATTGCGCTTTTCTGCCTTCATCTTCGCATTGAGCTCGAGCACCCAGTTGCGAAAGAGTTGCCGTATCATCCAGCCCTTTTTTGGTTTGTGTAGTTGACGTTCAGCTGCTCATTCAACTGCTTGTTAAAGCAGCGTGACTGGCGCGCGAAGCTCACGAACAGTAGCGGTAGTTTCTCGGTTCCATCGGCGTTTGCCGTCACAGCAACCGTCATCCTCTTCTTGGACTTCTTGCTGCCTGATACTGGATTTGGTGAGATGGTGGTGGATGGTGCTTGGCAGTAATACATGGCGGTTTCATTCATGTTAAACACGTCTCTCTTCTCGAACTTGGCTGTGACTCCCTGGATGAGCTTGCGACCTTCGACGACGTCAGCCTCGTTCACGGATGCGGCTTCTCCGTAAAGTCGACGAGACACCAACTTGTTTCGAAGCTGGAAGTTGTATAGCCACCCTTTGGGAAACTTCAGTAGCAGCAGCTTCTCGCGCGTGAGGGCAGGAACGCCATCGAGAACGACAGCATTGCGCAGCACTTCCGCCTGGTATCTGATCATGTGCCCTGTTAAACACACGCCGAGCCTCTCGCACGTGCAGATCCACTCCATCAGCTTGCTGTCCAGCACGCGCGAGACCTTTGCCAAGAGCGCTTCGCCTTAGAATGCAGTGAAAGAAGTGTCAGCATTCCGCCACCGCGTAAGAAGCTTGGAGACGCTTGATGAAGAGGGATTTTTCTTCAGCTTAAGTTGGCTGCTTGCCCAGATGCACAAAGCTGCCAGAGACCGTTGGGTTGGCGTGTTGGATTAGCTTGTGTTGCTGGTCAGGAGTCAAGTGAAGTCGTGTGGAGCGTGGTTGCTTCATTTTCATCAAATTTGAAAATGACATGGATGTATTGTGAGCTGAATGTGCCCCTCAGTGCGGCGATCTTGCGGCAATGCACAAATTCCCGCCCAAATTTGTGAGTCTGGATTTATAGAAATACCAGTACTGTGCGCATTTGCCACGGCTCATACAAAAGGAAGGTGAATATTATTATTTGGTTCCGCCAATCAGAATGACGTTTTTGATTCCATTGTGAAATTTCAAACATATAGAAGTGATTTGAAATTGTGCTTCGTAACCTGTAAAACAGTATATTTTGATCATATTGCTTGATTTTTAAAGCCTCTATTTTTGAATACCGATTTGAGGTGATGTGCCCCCTGACTAACCAAGGGAACTGTACTGTATTTTTTAGCATATTACTGCCGATCCTGGAGTCAAGTGGCGAATGGTGTGCATGTGCATGTTCGCTTGAGCCCTGTTGCTCAGATAGCACGACGTGTTCATACACATCTCGATTGGAATGAAGCTCATGACGCCAGTGGTGGACTCTGTGGACTATAAAGTCAAAGGGTGAGACGATGCAAGAAGAGCCTTTGGTTTTCAAGAACTTTCTTTCAACAAATTACGAATGCAACGGAACAATCAGCGCATACATGCACAACGCGCTTGGCTGCGACGGTCGAACGCACGAACCGAGACGATCATGTTTTGGAGGCGAGTATACAAAGGGGGTCATCATCACAGAGTTGGCAGCAGGAAAAGCGCGAGATCAGCAAACGCACACACACACCTTCGCCCAGTTACTTGAGCGTGACGATCGCGACGTTAATGAACGGTGCCAGGAAGTAGATGACCACCATGAAGCCAATGCAGCAGAGGCAGCAGAGGATGCGGTTGCAGATCGACGGACCCAGCAGGTCGTTGAAGACCTTGAACGGGTTGAGCGAGAACGACAGGCGGCCAGCTGGAGGCGGCAGGTACGGCGAGTTGTTCGGCGCCGAGCGGCCCTGGCCAACAGGCTGAGTCTTCACCTTCTCCCCCGGGACGAGCTCCATCGACACGCACACCTCGCCCATGTAGTTGCGCGTGTTTGTCTTGTGGTCGAGGCTCTCGATCTTAATCCACTTGGCGTCTGGCGGGTCGTCGTCGTCCCAGAGACCTGTTGCTTCCTTGATCTTCTTGACTGCGGCGTCGTCGTCCGACGTCGACTTCTTCTTCTTCTTGCGCGTCTCCTCATCATCCTCGAAGAACTGTACCGTCGTCTTCTGCTTGTACGCCTTCTGGAAGTACGATCCGAGATCGAGCATCGCCTCGCCGATCGCGTCATTCGCGGTGAACACGTCCTTGTCCCAGCCCTGAATGTGGAAGTACGGCGTCTTCGTGTTTGGCTGCTTATGGCCCAAAGTGATCGGGAACTTCATGCGCCAGTTGAACGATCCCTTGCCCTTCTTTGCGCGCCAGTGGATGTCCGTCTCCTGGTAGTCCGAGCCCTCCATCCAGCAGCGGAAGAAGAGATCGTTCATGTCCTCGGCCTCATCGAACGATGGCACATTGCGTGCCTTCCAGATCACAACACGAAGCTCCATGTCGACAGGCGGTGGCAGCGAGATGTCGATCGGAGCGTACTCGTGCGCCTGCTGAGGAGTCAGGATGTCAATCCACAGCTTGATCGTGCCCATCGGCGCCTTGGAAGTCGGGATGTTGAGCGTGCGAGTCTCCAGAGGCTTCAAGCGCAGGCGACTGGAGGTCTCGTACATCTTACCCATATCCTGCCATCTCTGGTCAAACAAGCGGTCTTCGAGATCGATCGTCGTGCTTCCAATCAAGTCGTCACCGCCGATGAAGTCGTGATCCATGGCTTCAATCGTCAAGATGCTCGCGCCGGGCAACGACGCACTGATCGTGAACATCTTGTAGAAGTCGGGGTCAGTCGTATCGTCGATGTAGTTCTTGCGATCGTCAACCTTCTGCTTGCCCAGCTTGAGGCGCAAGTACGGGTCGGACTTGCCAGGACGTCCGTTCAGACCCAAGTCCATCGGTGCAAAACCAACGCCGTCCAACACGTACACGCGAACTTCGTACGGCAGAGGCTTGAGCAGTCTCTCCAGATCCAGGAGCGGCTTCTCGTCTTCGCGTTCAATGATGCGGATCAGACCCTTGAACTGTCCGGCTATCTTGTACATACCATCACCGCCAATCGATGGCGGCTGCTTCTTCTTCTTGAAAGGGTTCAGACCAGCCAACATCGACTGCTTCTTTTGCTTCTGTCCGATGTGCAGAGCGTATTTCTCGAACGGCGTGCTCTTAAGCTCGGATTCCAAATCACCGTCGAGCAGTTGACGGTACTTCAAGTACTTCTTCATCTTGTCCTCGTCGTCTTCATCCTGGTTGCTCGAGCGGCGAGATGAGCTGTCATCAAAGTTTCCAGCGGCGTCAAAGTCCACGCCCATGCTCTTGAGCGCGCCGAACACACCTGCGCCGTTGTCAACCGACTCCGCATCATTAATCTGCTCGCTTTTAAGGAGAGGAGACTCCTCATCAAACTCGTCTGCCGTTTCTAACTCAATCTCAGCAAACGCGTCGCTCTGAGGAGGGCGGTAGTGCTTCGACCACGGAATCTTCGAGTTCATTTCGACAGATGCCGATGCGACGATCGGCGTCTGGAAGCCACCAAGACGCGTGTCCTTGACAATGATGTTCAAACGTGGAGCGAAATGCGCGTTCTCTGGCAGCTCGACTTCCTTCAAGATGCGCTGCAAGTAATTCGGGTTGCTTCCCGACGGTCGCTTGGACTTCTCGGTGATCATCTCTTGCGAAGCATGGTCTTTGCCGCCGAGAACAAACTCGACGAACGGCAGCTGGATGGGCAGGAACTGGAACGGCTCCATGTTGCGCAGTCCCAATACCGTAATCTCGAGGAAAGCTTTGCGGGTCTTCGGGACAATCGATGCTGACTGCGGCACTCGCTCGTCTGGGAACTGCTTGCGGATGAGCTCCAGCGACGCCAGGATCTCTCCTTCACTGTCACCAGGCTCCTGGAACATGAGCGGATACCACTTCGGATCTGGAAGAGTCGCCAATTTGCCGCTGGCAAGCTGCTCCGAGGTTCGAATGTGCGCCTCGGAGAGATTAAGAGCTACTAGTCCGACAAAGTCGTTCGAGTCGAACTCGTCGTAGTCCATCACGCGCAGCATGACTTGAGGCGCGTACTTGAGATCGGGGAGGTTGATGTCATAGTACAGAGTTTCGTACCACAGCGGATCTCTCGTCTTTCGCTTCTTCGACGTCTCCTTTGGTTTCTCTCCCAAGCATCGCACGACGAGGTACGGATCCAGAAGACCGTTCGAATCAGCAGGAGGAAGTCTGCGGCCTTGATACACGTGAACGCGCAGCTGGTACGGCACACGCTTGTTGACAGCATCCAAATCCGACGGATCCCACGGGTTAGCGATCGCCTCTTCTTCCGTTCCGAAACCCAGCCGAACCAGCACGTTTCCGGGGAACTCGTCGTCAGCCAGCGCATCAATCGAAGGGTCTTCTTTCATCGAGATCCATTGAACATCGTTACCGAAGCCGCCGTGGTTGCCGATGAGTTCTTTCGCAGTGAAGCGACGGTAGCAGATTGGCTTCCGGTTATCACCCTCTCCCTTGCACAAGTACAAGAAAATGTCCGGCACCTGCGAGAGGTCTTCGGGGAAAAGCATCCGGTCACTCTCGTCCATGTCGTTCCACTCGACGACACCCTTCAAGTTCTTGCCACGTGATGATTTGAGCTCTTTGAGCCCGCAAGTCATCACCAGCTGCATCTTCGAGTTCTGACCAAAGTTCTTCGGGCTCAAGAACGTTGGGATCTCACTTCCGCAAATGAAATGAGCACGCATTCTGTATAGGCGCGTTTTCGGATACAGGTCGGGAGGCATCCGCTTGACGTTCCGCTTCTGATTCACTTCGTCGAACTCATTGTCTTCGTTGTCGAGAATGCGCAAACTCATCAAGATGCGTCCTCGGTACGTAGACGCGATATCTGGATACAGGTTCATCTGCTTCTTCATGGAATCACCAAGCTCCACCTTGTTGTGGCGCAGCGGAGCACCGTAGATGTTGGTCCAGAACGGTGGGATCTTTCCGCCCAGAGCCTTCACCATCTTCAGACTTTGAGTCACGTGGCCGACAACTTCGTCCGAGCCGACTTGATCCCAATCCCAGACGCCAAAGCTGATCGCGTCCGCCATCGAAGGTTCACGAACGACCAGCATCAGTTCTTCGTTGAAGCTTGGGTTCAACTCGTCACGTCTTCCCTTCTTAGTGCGGACACGTGTTCGAACAGGATCGCCTCCAGCGAGCGACACCTTGATGTAGGCATCCAAACCGCCCTTACCAACCAAAGTGAGATCCATCGGTGGCAGCTCCTCAGCGCAGTGAATCGTAGCAGCGAGGAACGTCACCTTCTGCGTAACACTGGACGGCATGATAATGTTGCCATCCATGTCAGTGTTACCAGCTCCAAACGGCGATGGAGGTGGAATCAGCTTGTCGCCTGGTCCAATCACAGTGATGGAGGCGCGAAGGTAGCCTTGAATGCCTTGGTTCAAGGTACTTGAGTTGTCCGTCAGACCAAGCCACACGTTCGCGAGCTGGTGGTTCTGCTGCGAGTAGATGTACGATAGATCAAACTGCGCGCCACCGATCAGCTCTGCACGCTGCAAAGTGTTCGCGTCCATGACGTTGAGCTTGACGTAACCCATCTCGATCTCAGACTTGTCCAAATTGCGAAGCGGGAAGATCAGCAGGTCGTCCCACACACAGTTTAGCACTTGCTTCTTCGTAGCTGTCTGCTGCTTCTCGCCCAGAACTTCGACGTACACGACCGGATCAGACGTTCCTGTCGAGTCCTTTGGTACCAGGTCACGCGCTTCGATGACATGAACTTGAATCATGTAGTCACCAGACTTGATCTCGATGCTGCTCAGTTCCTTGAGCATCTCATCACGCTTCTTCTCTCGCTCTTCCTCCTCCTTCTTCAACTCTTCGTCAGTCTTCTTCTTCGTCATGCTGTCGTCGATCTCGATACCATCTTCATCATTCGAGTCGTAGCCCGCGTCTGGGTTGCCCACGTTCAACGCCCCCTTGATCGCTCCAAGCACGGATCGATCCTTCTTCTTTGACGCGATGTCACGAGCGTCAGATCGGTACGTCCACAGCAACGAGAGTTGGAGAGTGCCGCGCTCTTTCTTGTCCTTCTTGCCACGCTTGTCACCCAGCTCCACGGTCAACTGCTTCTCGACGTTAGGCTGCAGATCCTTGACTGAAACGTCTGCACGGCCCATGAAATCGTTGATGGTCACGTCAAAGTCTTCCACAATGATGGTGAGTGTGCTTGTCAGGTCGGGCATGAAAAATCCAAACTGTAGCACACAAAAGCAAGAAAGTCACAGAGTTAGCTCATATGTACACCATGCCATGTACGTCCGTACAGAAGTAATCAGTTGAGCGCCACGCACCTTTTCGTTCCACTGAGGACGCAGCGTCTTTTCCTTCTTGCTCGATTCGTGCTTTTGACCCGCAATGGAGAATTTCACTAGCGGGTCGCTCGTCGTGCCATTGTTGTCCATGCCGAGCAGATCTTTACCCGACTTGAGCGTCACAAACAGCAAGTTCGGGGGTTCGTTGCCCCCACCGATCACAGCGCTCATGGCATCTTTCACGGACGTTCCCAGGCCCACAGCAAACGATGTCGCGCCAGTGGCACTGGCCGCGGCACCACCAAGTGGGCGAATCACGACGTGTAGCTCGCCCGTGGCGTCTTTCTTCATCTTCTCCATTCTCGTCAGCTGGTACCAGTTGTCAAGCTACAAACACAAGAGTCATAACACCCATGGCATTGAGACGTTAGGTTGTTGTTCCCCCGTAAAGCGAAAAACACGCGCAGCCTTTTAAGAACATACCGTTTGGGTCGCACCCTGGAAGAGCGAGACCGGGATGTCCACGACTCCGAGCGCGTCGTCGCTCGCAAACATGCCGTCCGAGTCGGAGAGCAGCAGCCGCAGCGTCGTCGCGAGCCGCAGATCGTACCTGTCGCCGACAGTGAACTCCTCGTTCCACTGCGGCGTGAGCGTCTTCTTCACCACCTTGGTTTTGAACGAGCCGCCGGCCGCGATCGCGACGCCCTTCGAGTCGAGCAGCGTCATCGTCACGTACGGGTCACTGAAGCCATTGCTGTCGGCCGCGAGGATGCCGCGCGCCTCGACGATCGTCACGGACACGCCTATGGTCGCCATCTCTCTCGCTTACTTTTGCTTGCGGCCACACACACAAACCCACTCACTCGCCTGTGCGTGAGTTGAAGTCGTCCGCTCGTTCTTTCTCAAGGCTTGTCTTCTTGCTAGCACAATATCACGAAAAGAGACCGACACTGGCTGACTAATGCGGGCGGGCGGGTGCGAGTGCCTGTCGTTTCAGAGCCGACGCTTCGCCTGCACCACGTGCCCCTTCCTGCTCGATCGATCGCGTTGAGACGGCTCGGTCGACGGCGAAAATGCGGAAATGGCGTCCCAAAAGCAGGCGCGTGTGAGGTGTTGTGAATCGTGGGTGCATTTTTGTCCGTACAAAAAGCCCGCCGGTGGGTACGAAATCAGGATGGATTGGCTCGGATTAGGACGTGCCACACTACATTGGAGACACTCTTTGGTAGAAAGAAAGCGAAAGGCTCAGATCTGCCACACTAAGCAAGGCAAAATGGGAAACCATGGAACAAAAATCAGGTGCACAAGCGTGATTTGGCGCTGGCTCTTCTTTGCTGCTTGCTCACTTGGCCAACACGAGTGCGAGCTCCATCATCGAGCTCAGCCAACAGACCAGCAGAGCTACTCAAACAAGCATTCACCTGTTAGTTTGTTTGATTGCCGATAAGGGAGAGAGTGCTAGCGAGAGCAAGCAGCAAGCAGCGATCCCCTTTATTATATCGCTTTACTTGTATCACAATCCGGACCGCGCAGTTCTTTCAAAACTGTACGCGTCGATAGATTTTTTACAGTAATTTGGTATTTTGTCGAAAAACAAAATGTTGCAAGTTTTTGACCCAAAAATGAGGGAAGAGGCAAAAATGAGCTTTTGGCAACCTGGCCCATATGACACTAAAACGAAGAGAAAGCTCTACAAGGCCTGCTGTCGTCTTGATCAAAGTCCCGAACGTTCACAAAATCCACCAAAGGTCACGTGCCTGATTCGTTGGCAAGGTGCTGCTGGAATGTGAACCTCTGGCGATATATTAGGGTGGGATGATGCTCGCCTGTCTGAAGCATGTTGGAGCGCAAACTCTAGCAGCGGCTCACTCATTCGGCCTTGAACCCCTTCTGGCAGACGTAAAGGTAGTGCACGGCGTTCGCATCCGCTTCCGAAACCTGCACGGCACTCACCGTCGGCTTTGGGACAGTGTGCACCGTCACCTTCCACTGCAGCTCCTTCGTCTCTAGGTAGCTCAATCGGTTGTCCGGAACGCCGTACGAGACGATGAAGTACACGCCGTTGGGCTTCAGCACGCGGTGCACTTCCTGGCACATCTTCGCAATGTTGTTCGTCGAGCCTTCACCGCACAGGATCGAGTCCATAGTGCCCTTGTCGACCACCGCGTCATAGGATTCGTCGGCAAACTCCAGTGAACACGCGTTCATCTTCTGCCACTGAAGTGACTCGATACGATCTTCGTACTTGGTCTTCATCTGCGTGATCACAATCTCCGACACGTCGATGTTCATGATCTTCTGGTACCCGTCGTTTACCATTTCCTCCGACAAGCGCGAGTTGCCCGCGCCGACCATTAGCACCTGATCCGTCTTCTTCACGTACTGGTTTATGAGCTCCTTGAGCCCGCCATAGCGCTGGTACCAGTCAAACTGCTCCGAGTCTCTGCAAAGTGGCAACACAAGATACAGGCATTAACATGATTGCGCATGAAGCGTCACGCAACGAGCGGTGACAGCCGTCAACCAGGCAGCAAGTTTTCTTCTCAGGCTCCGCTACACATTCACACGCAATGAGCACACGCTACGTACTTGGTGTAGCGCTCGTCCCAGTAGCTCGCTTTGCCGTACTGCGCCATGGTTCAGTGCGTCGCTCTGTGTATGTGTCTTGGTCGTGAAGAGTCGCTGGTGGCTCTTGCTCTGCTGTGCTTGCCTGCTGCTGCGCAAATGGAGATGTCGCGTCCCACAGCAGCCAAAGCTTCGTTGTGCCAAAAAGGCAACCCCGCCCTTGAAGCACGCGTTACTTTTGTAGCAAGAAGTAACTCGAGCGACGCTTCTAGAAGGGTTACTTCACGCGCTGAACTAAGCTCTGTGGGAGATAGTTTTAGTACCGGTATCAATACCGGTAAACTTCAACCAAGTAATTTCAATTACAAAAACAAGCAAAGTGTACTTGATAATTACCTTTTGGCATTTCAAATAGAGATCCCGGTCAAAGGAGGCGAAACAAGCTTTGGTCATTGCCAAGCAGGGAATTCGAGCCGCAGACAAGCGCGTGTGAGCAAGCTGACAATGGCAACGACAACGAGAGCGCTCGCCGAGCGCGTACTGACGGCGCTCTATGCGCGCGAGCCGCACGCGAAGGTGGTCGTGGCCGCGGCTGGCGGTGGCTCCTCCGCGGCCGAGCTGCTCTTCTGCGCGGGCAGCTCCTCCACGATGCTCCAGTTCTCGGTCCCGTACGCGCGCGCGAGCCTGCAGAACTTTTTACAAGAGCCTCGCGACCCGGCTGCAGGTGCGCTTGCGCGTGACTGCTCTTATGTGGTTGTTGTTGCTATAATAACGAACTGTTTATATGCACATATGCTGGCTATTCTTATGTGTAGACCACGTGCCTCGTGCCAAGCTCGCGCAGTTCTGCTCGCAGGAGACGGCGGAGCGCATGGCGATCGCTGCGTGGAAACAGGCGCAGGACTGTCTGCGCCACGAGAGCGAAGAAAACGACGCGCGACACGCTCACGCACTGCCAGCCACACTCGACCGCTTTCGGATGAGCGTGGGCGTGGCGTGCACCGCTGCGCTTGCGACCAACTACGAGAAGAAAGGACCACACCAGTGCTTTCTATCGATCTGCAAAGCCGGCTTCGCTAAGGCTGATCACAGCGAAGGAAATACGCCATTCTTGCGCCAGCAGTGCGAGACGTACCATCTGAACCTGAGCAAGAAGCTCAAGCGCACTCGCAATGGTGAGTAAAGCACCGCTCTTTTTGCTTGTGGATTGATAGTATTCGTGGTATCTGCTGTATGCTGACACTGCCAATTGTGTTATGCTCAGAGGAAGATCACATTGTGAGCCACTGGCTTGTGTATCTGCTCGCCAAGGCAACTGACACTGACCCAGTTTCAACCCAAGCTCTGCACAAAGCGTTGCTCTCGGAGCAACACGACGACGACAAGCTCACGGAGTTGATCCAGGCTGAGGATGGCGCAAGCTTGTCGTCGTTCGACCCACTGCAGGAAATCTGTGCGGGCTCTTGCGATCAGCTGACCAGCATCACATTCCTCCCAGAAACCAGTCTCGTTGAGAAAGCCTTCCCGACTGTCGCGATCAAGAACCTCGACTTTCGTGGCGTCATTCTCTCAGGCTCGTTCAATCCTCTCCATCAGGGCCATGTTGACCTGGTTCGTGCCGCTCAGCAGCTCGTCAAACAGCGCTCCGGTGACGCTGAGATTCCAATCGCGTTTGAGATCGCGGTCTCGAATGCAGATAAAGGTGTGATCACGTCGTCAACAGTGATGCAACGAATGGGGCAGTTCACAGGAGCGATTAGTCTATCAACGGGAAGTAGCTTGGGACTGTGGCCAGTGCTCGTGACGAATGCCACCTTGTTCAGCCAGAAAGCGTCGTTGCTAAAAGGATGTGCATTCGTGATCGGAGCTGACACAGCCGTGCGGATCGTCGACAAGAAATACTATGGCAACGACGAGCACAAGATGGTGCTGACGCTGCAGCAAATTGCGCGCAATGACTGTTTTTTTATCGTGGCTGGTCGTTTCGACGACAAAGTTGAGAATCGGTACATCAGCGCCGAGGAGGTACTGGGAAGCTGTATCCCAGCAGTGTTCCAGGACTTGTTCATCCCGCTCGACGAATCTGCCTTTCGAAGCGACTTGTCTTCGACGCAGATTCGGAACCAGATGAAGCCGCAGAATTGAAGACAACGCTCCAGCACTTGTGCGTCTAGTGTCTGAGACCTTGCTGTGGTGAGCCCTACGCATATCGCTGGAGAGCAGACTGACTTGTAAGCATATAAGACCATCATGATGAGATTTGCCACTTTCGGCGATACTCGACTAACACGCTATCAAATATGCATGCGGTGTTTAGAATGAAGGTTGAAGTAGTTGCGATACAAAAGTGAGAGGTATAGATTATAGCAATTGCAGTTGGTCAGTTTGTTGCATTTCGTCTCATCGTCGAATCTCGCGAATAGAAGAAAACACTGCTACTTAGAGGTCGCTGAGCTGTTCAGGGAATACGACGACTCTCCGGATTCTGCCGAATGCCTGATGAATAGGGGGCGAGGTTGAGCTTGGAAGAGTTGGTCGGTGAACTGAGTTGGAGACACGACAGAGCGTTTGCGAGCTGGAAGAGTACTGCTGGAGACTGTGCTCAGACGCGACTTGAGCGATGGATGGTGCTGAACGGGATTGGACGAAACATTCGCAGCGATTGCTTGGCTCGGAGCATTTACAGTAGGGGGATCATTCACAGCTCGTTCGGCGACCCAGAGCTTGCGGAAGCTGCGCTGCTGCTTCAACGATTGCACCAAGTTATCGTGAACCTCTGATTGACGACTCTGCTGCTGCAGTTCGCTTGCGTCAACGCCTCGTGCCACTGCAATGCTCGAAGCCGACCTCGACATGTGCCGGTGATGGCGAGGAGACTCGGCTGAAGAGTGCGTAGCGTACGTGTGCTGTGTGACGTTTGCGGGCGGAGCAACTCTATTGATGGCAGATTGCATCTCGCCCATCATCGTCATGAGAGCTTCTAGCGAGTCCTCAATGCGCTCGATCCGCGTCTCCAAGGTATCAGGTGTTTTCGGATTGTCGAACACTCGAGCTGCTGTGAGTTGCTGGGCATGAGAAGAAGTGCGGGTAAAGGCCGCTGGGATCGAATCTGGAAAGCTTTCTGCTACAGATGTGCCAGGCGAGGAGTTATCCACGGTGTTCACCATGCCAGCGTCCCGCTTTCGAATCAGCTGTCACCGCAGTCTCGCATTTACGTCATACCGGATCGAGCTGTCTTCAATGTTGGCGTTGATCACGTCCAGGATCAAGGCTGCAACTTCCTCGACCCCGATGCAACTACTACTTCCAGTGCCATCGCTGCTGTAAACGGACCGAATCATCTCAATGAGCGGACAATCGACTCCCTTGGCTTCATTGGTCACCATGCAAGTGCTCAGCATCGCGAGCAAGACTTTCTTCCGATCCTCAGGGTGGGTCGTGAGGATCCGCTGGAGGTTGCTTCAATTGAGGATGCACATCTCCATGTACGTGATCGCTCGCACGTCTGCAGTACGCTGACAGTTCATCAGCAGCGCCATCTCGCCGAACGCCTGTCCCTTTGATAGAATTTTCAGAAAGGTGTCGTTGCTGTCGTCGCGCATCTTGGAGTCGTGAATCTGCTTACTTACATCAGATACGTCGTCGTCAAGGATGCTACCCACACGGTAGCTGGCTGGCGCTGAGCTACGTTTGAGCTGCGCGCTGCTTGTATCCACTGGCTGCGATCTTGGCAACAGCTGGTGATGCTGGGTGGGTTGGTAGCGATCTGCCACTGGCGCCACTGCTGAAGTCGGGAGGTTCGAGGTTACCGCCAATGGGACGTTCGAAGGTGTCTGGACCGGTCACCAGCTCCACACTGCCGCGACTGATCGTGTAGAACTCCTCGTCCATCTCGCCACGACGCATGATGAAGTCGTTTGGTAAGTGCACGCATACTTACAGGCTGAGCATGAGCTGCTTCTGGAAGTCCGGCGAGCAGTCGACCCAGAACGAAATGCCCAAGATCAGGTCCATGTACTTGCACAGCACGACCTCGAGCTCGAGCGTGTGTGACAAGTTCTTGGAGAAGCGCTCGATCTCGCCGTCGAGGGACTCGTACTCGCGTCAAAGGTGATCGTAGTACTGGTGGATGCGTTCTCGGAGCGGCTCTGGCAGCTGCATCTTGCT
>JAADXK010000941.1:0-13477 GCA_023337805.1 Globisporangium barbulae | reverse complement strand
TGTTTCTTGGAGGCAGGTAATGTGGTAGTGCTTGAAGAGTTGTTGTCCGCAGAACTTGTCGCGAGAATGGTTGGCGTTGCGGTTGCATGCAAGTACTCTGCATTCTTGCATCGATGTACCCGCAATCGTGGACTCTGTGTCCGCTTTAGTATTGAGCGAGTCCGCTGACGACGTTTGCTATGAGGCGACCAGCTTCCATTGTTGTCTCGAGTGCGAGGTCGTTCGTGAGCCAGGATCTCAGCAGCGAGTCGTCGTCGATGCCGTTGCGCAGGAGGCACAGCAGTGGGTTGGCGTCGTCGTTCAGTAGCCCAACATTCACAGCGAGCGAGTGGAAAGTCCGATCCACTATGCAACCGATTTTCTGTGTAGATCTCGCAAGTGGAGAAAGTTGTTAACACGACGGACAGCGAAAGTCGCCGGCAGGCTCCATATCCAAGGTGTGTCCGTTCTCCCCATGTACTTGTTGGGGATTAAACGCACGTATCGAGAACGAAAGCGAATCACAGTTACCACCTCAAGGTCTTGCGTTCTAAGTGGCAAGAACACGCGCAACAAGATCCCATGTGTCCCGACATGCTCGAATGCCTTGTGGTGGGCGACGAATTCCTTCAAAACAGTCCGACAGTGTTGAGAGCGATTTTCTCGAATGGCCAACAATTTCTCAAATTTATGCTCGACAGTGTTGAGAGTCAAGACCAATTTCAGTGGCACGGTGAAGAACACATGATTTCGTCAGTCCAACTCGCAAGAAAATTGTTAAGAGAGGGAAGGGATCCTTGGACTAAAAGGCTTGTGAACAACAATGTATTCCGATAGATCACAACTTCACCGAGTTGATCACGAGCTGGCCCATCGAGCTTCTCGTTCGATGCAGTTCTGCAAACTGCACTTGTAGATATACACAGTCAAGAAGGCTGCGAATGTTCCTTTCGCTCACAGCTCAAAGACGTATCCTGGACGCGTCACTTCTCGACTATGCGCATCGCAGAACGAATTGAGAACAGACGCGCTTTCGCAACCCTCAAAAATGCAGCGAGGACCCGAGTTCAAAGGCGAACTTTGGACAGATACGGAGGCGGCGGCAGGTACTGACGCCTGCTTCGTCTTCTTCTTCTTGCCGTCACCGTGGCCCCAGCAAAGGCCTTTCACCTTTACGCCACGAGCGCAACCTTCAACTTTGCAAAGCACCGAGCCGCCTGTGAAGAAGAACATGGCAGGCTGAGCACATACATTTCTGGATGAACCGTAATTTACAAACACCATGCATGCCCCACAACAGATACTAGAGTGTTTAATACATTCGCACCGTGTCGCCAGCACAAGCCAAGCTGCTTCGCACTCGACGAGCAGCCCTCGAGCGAGCAGCGCTTGCCTCCCTACGCCAAATAGCCACAACAACAATCCACAAGTCGTCAAAGCTGTATCGTCAGCAAATTAAACAATACAATTGTCACGTATGGACGAGCACACTGTTTGCAGATACCCCGTGGCGGAAGCACCGGTGACGGTCGACGATGTAGTTCGCACAGCCTTCCACGACACACGTCCGTGCTATGCGTCGCTCTTCGGGCGTCATCGCTCGGCACCCACTGTGGCTAGTAATGACTGCTGTTGAATGAGATCTACCCCCGCTGCCTTGGGATCGGAGGGTTAGTGGTAGAGGCAGTGATAAATTCTCATGCACGGTCTGGTACGCGTGCTGCCATTGTAGAGATGTGTACGACTCGTCATGTCCGGAGTCTGAGATGCGACGGGTGCATTCGTCTATAGAGTGTCTGCCTCCTCTTGATGTGTCGTACTGATCTGGTGGATCGTCGGTACTAGCTCGAAATGCGCGAGTCGCAAACCGCAAGTTCGGCAGTGGCAAGTGCGCGGCGTCACTGGCTCTGCTCACACCCGCTCCGGTACCAGTAGCGACCGGCGTGTCGTCTACTCGGCGTAACGGTAGCAGTCCACGCTTCTCCAGGATGCGGCGCAGCGAGGGTTTGGGAGGCGGAGGAAGACGCTGGTGATACTGCTGCTGTTGCTGTTGGTTGCGATCGCTGCTGCTGTCGTGCTGCGGATGGAGACGCAGAGCGCGTAGCGTGCGGCTCGCTGAGACGAGCGAGTCGGACGCGTTCATGAATGGATGAGCGCAGACGATAGGTGCGGTGGTGGCGCTCTTGGAGTGATCGCCGCCTGCAGGGGTCTGCGTGAGGCCGGAGCGTAGTGAGCGTGCGGAGCAAGCGGGCGTTCGGATGGGCTTGAAGCTCTTCGTCTGAGAGAGGGAGTTTACGTTTGGCGTTCGAATGCCTGTGCAACGCGATTCGTCTGCCACGAGATAGTCTGTATCTTACCAATCAGGTGATCATACAACAGAGGGTATTGCACAGTCAACGCTTGTTCGGTGATCTGATACAAGTATATGATCAGTTTTGAAAGGTAATCGAGAAGCAACCACGACGAAGGAGGCCACTATTGAAGGGAAGTGCGAACACCCGTTGTGGCGTGAACAGAAACACAGAATTACAAAATTGGTACATCACCTTTATCACATTAATGTACAAGCAACCCCACGAGCTCAGTTCGACCACCACAATGGTCTACTTCGACGTAGTCTACAGCGATTACGCCGGCGCACTTTGAATGGTAAACCATCAGTAGCACACTCTCTGAAAACTATGGGCGCCTCGTTACTGAAGACGCACACAGAATGGGGTCGTCGTCAATCTGCGCCTGCTGGGCTGCACATCATTGAGGAGGGTGGAGGTATACTTTGTTCACGACAACACTAAACGAATCGATGATGAGCCATCAAATGTCAGCAGTACGACACCGACAACGAGCGTTGAGAGAAGCACTGTCTGATATCAACTGTTGCTCGCATACGAGATCAGTCTTGAGCCGCTGACCGGAAACTAAAGCGAGTCAACACAATTCGATGGCGTGGCAGCCTGTCTCCCACGCTAACTCACTCAGCCTCTTCGTCTCACATTACAGGCGAAAGAAACATCGTGTGGTACTTAATATTGGGTCGTCCGCCGTTGGGGGACATGTGTCTTTTCTCTTCGTGCGTGTCGCCCATGGCGCTGTCGCATGCCGTCCACAGGAAGACGACCCGCGCGACCGCTTGTCTCCGTGTACATACGCTACAGCACCAGCACGTAAGCTACAACGCAAAGTACGAGCGAGCGGGCCAGACGAGCACTGTTGACGACGGCAGCGTGAACGATGATGAAGAGCCAAACCGGCGTGGCCGCGGTGGCTCGTGCTGTACAGCGGTCGAAGGCGGGTGAGAAAGCTTCGTTAGTTGTGTCGTGCGTATCATGGCGCCATGCGGCCTCGTCGTTGCGTGCTTGTGTATGAACAACCATGAAGGTGTGGAAGTTGCTTGAGCTTTGTTCTCACGATTGGTTCGCTTTGCTTGTGGATTCAGTCTTGTGCTTGCTTGCTCGCTTGCACATAGATGCATCACTGGCGGTCGACTGTGCGAAATTCGCGCATTAACGAGAGGCATGGACATCCACACGTTCCACAGGGAGCCACGGATCCACTGAGACGATAGGCAACACATCAACAATGCAGAGATCGAGCTTCATGAGCAGCGCTGTCCGTTGTCGGTCGGCGTGAGATCGAGAGACGGTTGCACGGCTGACTGAGATCTCACTGATCGTTCGCCGTGTCGTTTTCTTCGTGCGGTCATTCAGAGAAGAAGGAGAGAGGAGCGCAAGAGCAAGAGTTCTCCTGTTTGTTCGACGGTGGTACGTACTGTCGCTACGCGTACGTGTCGCTCTTGATCCTGCGTATATGTGGTTGCTGAGCTGCATTGACTGGACTCGATCGTGTTTTGTGTTCTACTAGGGGCACATGAGACTAAGTAAGGAAGAGGATCCTGCAGTACATAGTGAACGATCGATGTTTCATCGAAGAACACGGCGGCGTCAAGCTCTGGAGTGTCGACTCCATCGCGTCAAGCCTGCAGTCAATCGGTGCGCAATGCAAAGGGTCGCGAGGAAGGCTCGTCGTGCTGAAAACGCCTACAGTTCGAACTCAACTTGCAGGCACCAAGCGGTATGCTGACAGCCAGGACGTTGGAAGTGCGGACAGCGGAACCAGCTTCATCTCGGTACGCTGCTTGGCATTTAGATAATGGATATGCGAAGATTGGCACACAACTAACTCTCTAAGAGCGTGAATACAATAGGAGCCAGAAGGAACGCTGCGGACCTATGACCGACCATTCCAGACGCCGAAGTTCCTGTTGTGGTTCATAGAGGAGCGGCGAAAATTGTCCTCTCGAAGCAGATGGATGAGTGGTGATGCTGTAGTCGAGACTTCGCGGTGATGAGTGAGGACGGACCCCACTGATGATCTCGGTGAGTATGTGGCTGGATACGCGAGACTCACTTGTGGGTGCGCTTGCTTGCTGGTATTCCATACTCTTCATGTTGCGTGGTGTTCCTCTCAGATACGTCAACAACATTCCCGTGCGCGTCTCGCTGCGATTGGAACAGCAACTTTGAGCCTCCGTGCAGGCATCATGAATGTGTCCGTACGTGCAGATGTCAACACGGAGGCGAGCTATCGCAGTGCAAAAGCCTGGCGCGGAGAGAAGTGTGTGTGTGTGAGAGAGAGAGAGAAAGCAGCTCGGGCGAATGCAACGAGCGAGTTCCAGATCGACAGCGTCTCGGTAAGGAGATCATGGATGTGAAAATGAAAAGGAGCTGTTCTCTTGATTATAATGTTTGGGTTGTGGATATTCTTCTTGCTGAATGTTTGCGAATGTGGTAGGAGGCATCGCGACGCAGTCCAGATCGAGAACTACGAGTCTCAAGCCACACTAGCGGTACGTTCCCGTGTGCTTTGCGTGTGAGAAGGTGTCGTTCTTCTCGCTGAGCCGCGGCATATCTGGATAGTTGTGTGACAAAGAGGGTCAAGAAGGGCGGCAATGGCGTTCAGCTGAATTGAAGTCGAGGACAGCGAGTTGTGAGCTCTGCGAGGAATCAGCGACAGCGCTTCCCTCTTGTTTGAGGTACGATTCTTACTTGCTTGCAGCCTCGGGTGCATTTCTGCTCACGTTTCCACCAAGTAACTGTTTTCTGTTTGTTGCTGTTGTTGATGCAGATGCGATCACTCTCTCGATCACACGGAGCTCCGTGGTGATGACAAGCAAATCGTGCACGCTCATTCCAGGTGAGATCAGCTGGCTGCAGACACAGTACTGATGATGACCTTCGTTGCGTCACGTATGCTTACTCGTTTGCCTCCTGCAAAATTCGTGTCTTCTGTTCTGAGAATGGTGGAAGAACCAAGGGAGTCATCGCAAATCAACCAGGAGAGCGCGGGTGCAGTATCGTCTCGCTGCCAAAAATATGTCATGTGTCTTCATCCTTGTAGAGCGAGATGGAGTCATCTCCGTAAGCTGCAAACCTCTGGGACAGTTGAGCTCAGACCCTTGGTCTGCATGCGGCAGCTAATGTTTTTCTTTTGACAGCGACATCACCATTGGATGACAATGAACTCGCTGACGATGTTGAAAGACCAGGTATCTGCGTGTTGCGGTCCCAGCGGTTCTCGTCTCTTAGGTCTGCTTCGCTTGGAAATGTTGACGACACGATGCGGACATTCGTCGAAGTGAGAGGATGCCACTCAATGAACCTGTTTACATACCTGACAGGGACATCACTGAACTGCATGTTCTCGTTCTGTCTTCTTCATGTATTGATGTGCAGTTCTCTTGACTGCCATCCGTTCCCATTGCGAAGCGAATGGCCTGAGCACCAAGGATACCATCAAACGTACTATCAACTGTGGAACATTTTTGTGTTGACCTTGATCGATTTTTGGTGTCAGAGATGACAATGGCGAGCTGGTTTGATTCTGATTTAACCTCGGAATCAAGTTGCTGTTCGTGTCTAGTGGATTGTGGGACCTACAGAGCAAGCATCATGCTTCACACAGATCGACATGCTTCACACACTTTGATTCGCTTCTTCACGAAGGGAGACCGTGGTAACAAAAACACGAAAAGTGTCTGGGGAGGACCATCAATTTCGCTGGGTGTAATGACGACCACGAGACTTTGTCGAACCAATTTCTATATGACACAGGAAGAGTGACAGACTGTCAAAATGGAAGATGCGTCACAGAGTATAGAGAACCCAGAGCGGTGCGCTCGGACAAATACCTAACGACCCACGAACACGATATCGATGAGGAAGCTGAGAGGGTACAGACCTCGCTACCTTGAGGTAGCACTCGTCATCAAACCGAACATGTCGGCTTGAAACGCAGCAACTCTGTCACTATTTACCTACTACCACCATATTGTGTGCAATGTCTTTGTTCTCTTACCAATGCTACAATTCAAAGACATACCCTGGCTGCGCCACTTCTTGACAATGCGCGTTGCAAAACGAATTGAGCACTGGAGCGTTTCGACAGCCGTCAAAGAGGCACCAGGCACTCGACTCGGCAGATGATGTCGAGGCTTGTGAGGCAGTCGCATTTGGTGCCTTTGTCTGTTTCGTTTTCTTGCCGCCACCATGACCCCAGCACAGGCCTTTCACCTTCACGCCGCGCGTACAGCCTTCGACTTTGCAAAGCACAGAGCCACCTAAGGTGGAAAGTATATAGAGTATAGATTCAGAAGTTGGGCTTCATGCGACGAGGACATGCCAGCGTTGCGCTGGACATACATACCGTGCCGCCAGCAGAGACCGATCTGTTTGGCGCTCGAGGTGCAGCCTGTAATCAAACAGCGCTTGCCTCCCTACAACAGCATGCACGAGATACTAAGTCATCAAATACCGACATGCAGCAGTTCAAGTAGCAGCGTCGTTACCAACCCCATGGCGGAAGCAGCGGTGCCGGTCGACGATATAGTTGGAACAGCCCTCGACTGTGCACGTACGCGCGATGCGACGCTCTTCGGGTGTCATCGTGCGGCGTCGACTGTGTCCTGTGCCAGCTGCTGAGTGTGAACTGTTGCTGCTGTCTCGTAGTTGAGGGGGATTTAGAGGCATCGGCTGCGGATGGTCGTGCACTGCCAGTGGCATTGACCTAGACGAATACTGCCGCTCGTGGGGCACAAAGAGCTCATCGTTTTGGGGAAAGTACCCCTGAACATCTCCACTCTTTCTGTAAGACGTTCGAGCGACAGCATGGTGATCGAGGCCGCCGTCTCCGATGCTCCTCTCCTGATATACTGGGACAGCTGGCTGGTAATCGACGACGGCCTGAGGCGAGCGAGAAGCGAAGCGTAAGCTCGGCAGCGGCGAGTGCGCTACACTGTCTAGTGAACTGTTCGGAGGCGTGTTGGTCACTCTGCGCAAGGGCAGCAGGTTGCGCTGCTCCAGGATCCACTGCAGCGAGAGCTTGGGCGATGGTGGCGCGAGAGGGTAGTGCTCGTAGTGGCGCGCTTGCTGATATGATTGCATGCCGCGGTCGTCATCACTCCCGGTGTCGCTCCTCGATGGAGAAGAGCATCCATCTCGTCGCAGGGCGTGGAGATGCAGTGCGCGCAGCGTGTGATCTGCTGCGATCGTCGGAGAGTCGGGGGCGTCCATGGAGGGCTGACGCTGTCAAGGAGCGACGAGTGCGTCGTCCACGTTGGGCTTAAGAGCGAGAAGGCGATCGTTCGGTACACTCGCTTCAGCGCAATGCTGTGCGCTGTCCGTTTTCAATGGGCGTATAGAGGCTCGTTTGTGAGAGGCGTTCGAGTGGGAGCATATCCTGTGGAACTTGATACGAAGTTGCATATTCATACGTGAGAGAAATTCATATTTGACAGGGCCGCGTCCCAACAGTGGGCATAAAACTCGTTTTTAAACATATAAAACCCTGTTATTTATATCTAACTAAAAAATACTGAATTAAATCCGAAAACCCTACGAAAAAGGGTCAAAGTCGTGTATTACGAGCCAGCTACAATAGGAATAAAGTGACTTATGATCTTTTTGTTGTCAGTGACAAAAGAGCTATAAGTCACTTTTTTCTATTGTAATTTGCTCGTAACACACGACTTTGACCCTTTTTCGTAGGGTTTTTTCTTTTGGTCATACTAGATATTGTTTTCGACGATATCTTTTGACTCAGTATTTCTAATTGTAGTGATTTCCTTCACATGTAAAACTTCTGCAAAATGGTCAAGAATAGCTCCACTGAAAATTCTACCATCGTAAAACTCTTGCTATATGATAACTTATGGCGTCGTTGAAGTACCAAGCTGAACCCAGTATTAGGTTCAACTCATCAGGTTCGATCACCGTGCTACTTAAGTATCACAGACCAATCGGGTATCAATATGCTCCCGACCATCAGCCCTGAGCAAATTGACTATCCTAACGTTCGTTCACAACTGGGAAATAATACATCGGTGTGCGTAAAGTCGACATTTCTTTAAAAGTTGACAGCAAAGTAAATTGTAGTGTTTGCATCAGAAAACTAACAACAGATTTTGGAACGCATATCTAATAGAGTAATTTATTTACCACTGTCCACCAGATTCCTTTCTACCAACCTTCCTGCTCATTGAAAACCAAACATAGCCACCGAATTGCATTGCAACGCCTGTCAGAGTCGGTCAATATTTGCACGCGCCATAATTGAATACACTTCACATCTCGTCTGTTCATAACCGCATCAGATTAACTCCACTACCCTCGGACAGTCTGCTCGAGTACTCAATAAAGATAGAGCTCATGATCGACCGAAGTGCGCGAGCATTCGTCGGCAAGGCAGTGAGTTGGTGCAGGTCCGTCGTCTCGATGCGCTTGGCTACTGGTGGCCACAGCAGCAGCAGTGATGTTTCTATGCGTCCAACAGACCTATTGTCTTCGCGCCGCGTTCTCAGCCGTCCACTTGGCACAAACTTGATCCTCCTGCCACGTTTAGTGAAGCTTGAGCTCAGATACACACCAGCACTTATTACGAGTCGAAAGAGAACAGTGGTATTGTGACGTCAGCAGAGCCCTCGCTGCTTTGTGCTTGCATTGCAGCCATCGACTGAGCATCGCTTCCTGCCCGAACCAAATCAAAAATTACAGTGGCATCAGCACATTCGTTTCGCTCAGTGTATCAGACGCTCTGTACCCACCTCGTGGCGAAGCCCACTGTAGTTGGCACAACCATCGATGATGCACATGCGCGCTTGGTGTCGCTCTTTTGTTGTCATGACCCACCGTCCATGGCTCTTTCCTGGCCCAACGACTCTGGACTGACGTCTCTCTGGAGCTGAGTGGCAGAGCAGAAGCTTGATCAACGTTCCATGCTGAGGTCGAATCGCAGTTCTTCAGCCCGTATTTTGGGAGACAATCCTCGAGACAGTGGATGCTTGCGTCTTCCTTGATCGGTGGGAAGTGGCTCAGGGTGTTGAAAAATGACAGTCAGCGGTAGTCGCAGCGCCTTAGGTCCTCTTGGTTGGACGAAAATGGCAGGTACGTGAGCGAGCAAGGCGACGCTGGCTGCGACGCGAACGATAACAACGATGCATATGCGGCTGACAAACCAGAGCTCGCGGCACTGCGAAGGTCAGGCAGAAGACGATTTTAACGCGATGCGATCGCGGTCCGCAGTCGCGTTCATCACGGTCTTTCTTCTCTTATGTAATCACGCTTGACGTTAAATAGGTGTTGAGTAAGTATGCGTCGGCTCGTTTCCGTCGGATCCAAACGGGGAACGCACGCACACTGGCAGATCGGTTGCTTGGCTCGCAGAAATGACAGGCAGGCAAACCGCTATCGCAATGAGCCTGGGACTAGTAGCGTAGAGAGAAAAAGACTTGCTTGATGTATGACTGACAACTAGCTACATGTACATCGTTAAGGACTTCGCGAAGTCGTCCTCAGAACTGTCCTCAGGGGCGGTTGGGCATTCGGTGTCAATTTGAATTCATACGCGTGTCAATCGGAATCAAACAACAGATTCGACCATGATACGTGCACAGATACGCGATCACGTACAAGAACGTCCATTCCAGTGGATTCGGAAGAGTGCAAGCAGACGGTTGGTGGACATTCCTTCAATATCAATATCAAATCAAGGTGGTATTTTTGTTCACGTACGGATGCTTCCTTTGAAGGCACCGAAGGCTCCTGGTTGCCTCTTAGCCAGCGAACGTGCAGTCGTAGTGAGCGAAACGAACTTCTGAGATTGGAACCGGGGAGATGCACATAGCGATGACAAGCAACGAGTTTAAGAAAGCCTGTAGCCTCAATTCATTTTGCTCTATTACAAAAGCAATTCTGTCGAAAACGCGTACAGGCTGAGCGAAGAACAGTGCAAGTAGCTACGCCCTATCAGCCAATACTGATACTAGCAACCCTCATTCGCTGGATGTTGAACGTAACTTTTTTTCGCATGGCAAAGGGTCGACATGCGAGGTATGATACCATAGCAATGGCTCGGAAAATGGGCAAGTATACAAATCCTATACGCGGATTTTTGACCAACTTCAGGTGTTGGCAGAGATTCTAAAACAGTGCACTTTGTGTACAGTGACAAGTGAGGTGGTTGGCAGATAGTGGGAACAAAGAGAACAAGATAATGGGCGTAATGAGTGGATACCAGTTGGACATGCACCAGCCTTTCATTCCGAGATTTCATCATTCAGTCGACACATAGACCCCGGGCGTCGCCTCAAACATGCGGAAGCGCGCCGCGTGCGAACAACCTCCACCAGTACAACCATCACCACCGCCCCAGACGGCGCGAACCAAAGTGGCTCGCATGCGAAGGCGGACCTATGTCCCGAACAACTGGCTGCTGTCATGGCCACCGCCATTGTGAACAAACAATTATTGTCCGATGAAGAAGCCAATAAGGCCGAGGCCAATGATAAAAAGGCTAGCGAAACCGAAGACGACGAAGAGAACGAGCACGAGAGCGCTCGTGTCACTTCTGGCACTCGTGTCACCATCAGCGCTCGTGTCGCTTAACCGACCCATGGCTTGAATCTCGCACCGTCGCCCGAAGAGTTGCACGCGGGATTTCTACACCTCCAAAGACGAGGAAGAGTCCGTGTCCGACATTGATCCGTACATCAGCTTCAACACGACCCTGAGAGCAGCACACAGAGCGAAATCAGCGACGACAGCGAGGACCACACAGTCCCTGTCCTTGATTTAGAGTAGAGCAATGGCTTGAGTAGCAGCATGGACGTGAAGAAGCTGCATGAGATGGCGAAAGAGGGCTGGTAAACAGATGAGAAGTGTTCGTACTGCTATATTCACATTTGTTTACTGTGCGGTGTATCTGTGAAGTAAAACACACGACACACACGCTTGGGGACTGGAACTCCCGTAAGGCACCAACCTGTATTCGCCTGTTGGGTATCTCGCTGTTCTTAAACTAATCTTACGACATGCACAGGATCTGAGGCTCGTCGCTCCTCGGCGAGCTCTGTCCGCCACTCAGCCGCCGGCGCTGGGACGCGCCATCCATGGAGCTCACAACGGAATAAAATGAATCTGATACCCTTCGAGTTGTTGTCTTTAGTCTTGTACAACGTTATACTCGAAGCTTCTCCGAGCTCTTGCAAGGTCAGCCTTGCGTGTTGAGACAGAGTTCCGCGTTCGCCACCATAATTTTGAAATCGATGGTCACGTCGAGATGCTCTCTTAGGCAGAGACATCGTTGAATTCTAAACAAATTCAGCTCCCACAGACAGCAGCTCGAACGTGCCCAAGCGAGCGTCAATGGCTTTCACGAATGCCGGATCATACCAAGTCTGAGAGATAAGATAGATGAACCGACACTGTGAACTCCAGACAAGCGAACACATCGACAGCATGAGTCAGCACCACCCTCCCAAAGCCAGCCAGCGCCGCTACAGTTTCTGACACCAAATCCGCGAATCACACGAACAGTATCCACCGTGTATCCTGCAAGCAGCGCCAACAGCAAGATGGTTCCTTCCATCTGAGAGCTGCCTATTAACAAGCGACCGACACTACCAGCAAGTGAGAGAAGAGAGACGCAGCAAGTGCTGAGTCAGCATCGGACTCGTCAGTGGTAGATTTGTTTTGTGAGATTTTGTGTTTCTAACCACGGGCGTTCGTGCACATCCTCCTTTGTCCTCACGCGCAGAGACCTCTTCCGTCTCCTTCGGCTCGCAGTCTCTAGTACATATACCAAGCAGCACGTATTGAACGCTGATGTCGTCACCATCGGACGAGACGACCGACTTCTGCTGAGAGAATTGGTGCATTCAAAATCGTAGAACGATCGATCCGAGATACAAGAACATATCCGCATTGTCAGTTCGCTACGACGAGATCTGGTGACCAGCTCGCTCCACTGTTTCCAGCTAGTCGCTCTAGCACGAACGCGTTCCACACTCTTCGGAATTCGTCACGTTTGTCTCTGACTTAGTCGCTCTTTCTTGAAACATAGCACACGCAGGAGATACATATGCACGCTCATGCGTTTGTCAATCAGTAATACGACTCGTTGGGAAAGTGCCAGCCAGCCCATGCGCTGACACCAATGCGCTTGCAACAGAGTCCTCTCCACTGTACCGTCATAAAATAACCATGGCTCACTGTAAGCAGCAATGATCTGTTTGTGATTACACAATAGTAGGTTTCAATGGAGATCCCTATCGGCACGCACGGTATCACTTGCACTCAGAGCTCTTTCATCCGGCGGCTGCTCAGTCGTTTGTGGTGACTCGATCCTTTTCACCAAACTCGAATTCCGGCTACGTAGTTCCGGTTCTGGGGCTGCAACACAATGTCCATAGAATACAGAATTTGGGTATCTTGGTAGACTGTGGGCACTTTCGAATGCCATACCTTATGCGATTTACACTCGAACGCTAGGGTACTGCGTGCGTCGTCTCGCTCTTTCTTGTACCCGAGTGCAGCAGCAGCATTCATTCGCGCGTGTCGTCCTTGTCTGTTCAATCAGGTGCGAGTCTACGTGCAAGAAAGCGAAACAATAGCAACGACAATGACAACGACAACAGTTTCCAGCGACAGGCAAGCAGAGCCATCAGACCAAGCGCATACCAAACTATGTACACACACAGCGACCAACTTACTTGTTCTCGCACTAGATCACGCCTTGATCGCCACGACTCGATTAGGGTGCTTGTAGCTCTTGCTGTCCTTTCACTGGATACAGTAAAACAGTACCAACAAAGCACTGTCACTGACTCAAACCTTCAGCTTCACCCCGGCCAGAATCGCAGGCAGTGCTACCATCAACATCCGTGGCGTGTGCAGCCCTCTGCGCTCGTGTCGCCTGCAGCTCGCAGGCGGCCCAAGACGAGCGATCGTGCCGGCCTTCTTCTCGTGGGCGGAGCGCGCGCTGGCTCATTCTGAAACCAGTGAGGAAAGAATGATTCGCAAAGTTCCTACAGTCCTCCCCCCCATTATGATACATGAAAAATCGTCCACAAAATATCTATTCATAGAGGATATTGAGAGTTTGCAGGTATAAAAAAGGAGATAATATGAGAGTTGAACCGCTCTGAAACGAATCCAATTTTGATTTG